>MU685858.1:14179-39295 GCA_026770625.1 Nicotiana glauca | reverse complement strand
TAGCACTCCTTCATCTTCCACTGGCCGTTTGGTGAGCCCCTTTCCTCTCGGGGCCCTGCGTGGCTCATGCCACTTCTATTTTCGGAGTCTTATTTTGGTTGTTGTGTAAGGTATAGCTGGAGCCTTGTTACCGGCAAGTACTTATTATCCTGTCATATCTTAGAGGCTCCGTAGACAGAAAACATGGGATTATGGACTTATGTAGATATATGTCGGGCCTTGTAAGTTGTAAATTTGTTAAGTAATTAAGCATGTTGTGAATGTTTGAAAAAGTGTGATTTCAACTATAAACTGCTTAATCCTTTGGTTAATAAGTGATGAAAAATACAGGGGTAACACGTGGGTTAGGAAAGTCACCCAGGTCCGCTTGACTGGGGCTACCCGGTCGGGCGCCGGTCATGTTCCTCGATTTGGGGCGTGACAATCTAGTACTGCGATGTAGAGTAATAGGGGTCTACCTAGCTCTGGAGAGACCAAGACTGGTGGTGTTGACAGGTATTCCTTGATTCTGTCGAAGGCCTTCTGGCAATCATCGGTCCATTTGGTAGCGGCGTCCGTTTTTAACATCTTGAAGATTGGCTCACAGATAACTGTAGACTGTGCTATGAACCGACTGATATAGTTAAGTCTTCTCAAGAAACTCATCATGTCCTTCCTGTTTTTTGGCGATAGAAGTTTCTAAATGGCCTTTAATGGATCGAATTCTATTCCTCTGCGGCTCACAATAAACCCAAGCAACTTTCCAATAGGAACCCTAAACGCACATTTTGCGAGATTCAATTTCATGTTGTACCTTTACAATCTGTTAAAGGACTTCCTCAAATATTCCATATGGTCGAGGGACTTCTTGGACTTAATGATGACATCATCCATATATAACTCAATTTCTTTATGTATCATATCCTGAAAAATGGTAGTCATGGCCCTCATGTAGGTGGCCCCTGCATTCTTTAGGCCGAACGACATAATTTGTAACAATACATTCCCTACGGCGTAATGAATGCCATTTTCTCAGCATCTTCCTCATCCATCCAGATCTGATGATAACCGGCGAAGCAATCAACGAATGACTATAACTCGTGCTTGGTGCAATTTTCGATCAGGGTGTGTATATTTGGCAAGGGGAAGTCGCCTTTCGGGCTGGCCCGATTGAGATCCCAGTAGCCGACACAGACTCTTACCTTCCCGTCCTTCTTTGGTACTGGTACAATGTTGGCTAACCATGTCGGGTATTCTACTACCCTAAGAACCTTAGCTTTGACTTGCTTAGTAACTTCTTCCTTGATTTTCAAACTCATGTCCGGCTTGAACTTCCTGAGCTTCTGCTTTACCGGCGGACATGTCGGGTGAGTTGGCAATTTATGGGCCACAATAGATGTACTTAGGCGAGTCATGTCATCATATGACCAAGCGAATATGTCCTCATATTCTTTTAGAAATTTGGCGTAATTTTTGTTTTTCGATGGCGGCAAATGAACGCTGATTCGTGTTTCGTTGACATTCTCTGCATCTCCCAGGTTAACAATTTTTGTTTCGTCCAGGTTGGACTTAGGTCAATTTTCAAAGTTCTCAACTTCTTTAACAATATCCTCTGGTATGTCATCTTCTTCTGAGTCAATGTCTGTTTGTTACGTTGTCTCATTGCATGTCACAGTCATTGGTTCATCAAGATAAGTAATAGTAATGTTGTGCAAGTAAAGTAATGAAAGAATAATAATGATGAGTTTGATTTAGAAGAAAAATCGAAATGCTTTGATAAATTTCATATCTGTTTTGAACATTGAAGATCTTATTGCAGAAAAAAAAATGCAAAAAGAAAAGATTATCTAGTAAAATAAAAACAATGCATGATGCTTGTTTAGCCTTGCTACCCCGAGGCTCGCCGGGCTCTGGTGGTCCTGATGGTCCAATTGTTGATGTATGTTCCTCTACTCACAGCTTTTATGGAAGGACCTTCCTCCCACTCCTCCTCAAAACCAACACATTAGTCCATGTCATTGTCTTTTAAGAACAAGTTCTTCACCGCAACAAGTGCTTTTTCTTCGTCTAACCCATAAACAATGTCAGCCTGTTGGAAAGTCTTCTACAAATGCGGTATTGGCTGCTCCAGTGGATAGTAAGGACCGCGTCATGGTGGCGACCAGTTGTTGAATTCTTCCCAGGTGTACTCATATTCCAGACCGAAAGTAGTGCCGTGTTTATTGAGTTTTATGGGTTTAGCAATTCCTTGGAGGTTCTTGCCGAGCCCGATACACACTCCAATTCAATATACTCTCGATCTTGTTCTCCCACCATTTATCTTTGTCCACAACATTGACTCGCTCGATGTGGTGGTAAGTCTCTCCGCCTAACTTTCTCCTTCCCCCTATTGCGGGGATGGTCTGACGACTGTATATAGGATTATTGCCATCACCGTGAATGATTACTTCCTGGTGATTCAATTCAAATTTCACGGCCTGATGTAGTGTTGAAGCCACAACCCCCGCAGAATGAATCCAAGGGCGTCCTAATATTAGGTTGTAGGATGCTAGCACATCTATCACTTGGAAGTCAAACTCCAACCAAGTCGGTCCCATCTGCAGGCACAGGCTAATCTCACTGATAGTGGACCTCTGAGACCCACCAAAAGCTTTCACATTGATTGCTCCTTCTTTTATATTGTGCAGTCCTTTACCCAGCTTCTTTATTGTTATCAATGGACATGTATTAAGGCTGGATCCCCCATCAATCAGGATCCTAGTGATGAAGTAGTCTTCACATTGCACAGTGACGTGTAGTGCTTTATTGTGACCCAGCCCTTCAGGCGGTAGCTCGTCCTCATAGGAAGTGATTTTGTGGCTTTCTAACACTTGTCCCACCATATTGGCCATTTCTCTACCAGTGATGTTACTCGGCACGTATGCCTCACTCAGCACCTTCAACAAAGCATTTTTGTGTGTCTTGGAGTTCTGCAACAAAGAGAGAATAGATATCTACGCTGGTGTTTTGTTTAGCTGGTCAATGACTGAATACTCCTTGGGTTGTATCTTCCTCCAAAGGTCATTTGGGCCTGTTTTAATGATGAGTGGCCGGTTGGAAGCTTGCTTACTTGACTCAGCTAAGTGCTCCGGGGTGTAGACTCTTCCAGTTCTTGTCATACCCTAATAGTCTCTTGGAACCTGACTTTGCCTTTCCTCCTAGCCTCGACCGTATAATCCCAAGGAATATCTTTTGTATGGAATGAAGGCATGGTGGTCATCGCCACTGGAATTGGTGCGGCTACCTTTAATTCAAATGGGATATGTTCTTTGGGTGGTAAAATTGTAACCTCAAACGGTGCCCCCACGTCTCTCTTTTTAGACACACCACCAGACTGCAAGGCCTTATTTGTGGCTTGCAAGGCCTCGAAGTTTGTAACCATGCCGCTTTTGATACCTTCTTCAATTCGCTCTCCCAGCTTGATGATGTCAGAAAACCTGTGATTTTCAATCAACATTAGCCGTTCATAATACTGCGGGTCCTGGGCCCGAACAAAATATTTGTTCATCTGTTCCTCCTCTAAGGCAGGTCTGACCTTAGCAGCTTCTGACCTCCAGTGAGTAGCATACTTGCAAAATGTTTCTGTATGACCCTCGGATATTTTCTATGTTGAATCTGAACCTGTCCATGAAATCAGAGGCCATACCTACCCAATTCGACCACTTTTTAGGATCCTGGCTGATGTACCAGGATAGTGCATCTCCCTTTAGACTCCTCATGAATAACTTAATGCAGATCCTTTCGTCCTTTTCTACCTCGACCAGTTTGTTTCAGTATGTTCTTAGATGGACTCTCGGATCACCCGTACCGTCAAACATTTTGAACTTTGGAGGTTTGTACCCCTCTGGCAGTTCAACATCTGGTTGTATGTAGAGATCTTCATAGTTCAACCCTTCAATACCTTTACTTTCCTCGATGCCTTGGATTCGACTAATCAATTTCTTAAGCTCTTCAGCGAAATTCTTATGAGTGAATCCTTTTCCTCAGACTCAGGGGTGCAAGTTATAGGTTGGGTGGAGAGTGGCACGGTCTCCACGTAAATGGGGTTGTTGTGGGTATGAAAGTGGTCATTTACGGAGGTTTGTGGTTCGGGGATGAGTAACGGATTGTTGTTTGGAGTGTGGCAAGTGTTGCATTGGTTCTTTATTGGAATAGTGGGACGATTTGGTTGCTTTTGTGGAGGTGTGGGATTTTGGCCATTGGGGAAGATGGTATATGGGGTGCTGAGGGAGAAGGAATGATTGGCCCGGTTTCGAACCTAATCAAGCTCGTCTTGAAACTTTAACAATTTCTGCTCTAATTGTGACACATTTTCATTGGGAACCAATACCATGGCCATCAATGGTCTCTACTGTTGTGATTTCCTTTCTGATGTTCAAATCTTCCATTTTGCCCTTATTTTTGTTCTTAACAGGACTTAAAGAAGGATTGGGTGGAGGGCCCTTGGATTTTGTGGAATATGATGATGTTGCTAGAGTGCTCGAACTAACCTTTGGGGAGGGGAATAACAAAAATAAAACAAAAAAGGTAACCAAGTTAGTGAGGACCATAAAATTTTTTGCAATATTTAAACACATAGTGCGGAAATATAAAGCGTGTCTTAATTTAGGAGCCTTATTGTGCCCGAGCTAGGCCTAGCGATAAGTTGATTTGGAGAACTTAGGATGCTAAATGCCTCATTTCATTGTTAAAAAATAGACGAATCCCAGATTGATACTAAATAAATAGGAAATGAAAATCACTAATGGTCGTTGTCCTTATTACACTTTATAAAGCGAAAAGAAAATTTCCTATCTACTTGGTCCCAGAAGGACCTTCCCCAGATTCGACATCCTTGGCTCCGTCGAACAACTTCCCCAGCTCACGAAGTCCCAGCAATAGGTAAGCTCTGACAAGATATCTGACTTCGTTTCCTTTAGCATTTTGATAGTCTTCGACCCTCTTGAGAAACTTTCTTTCCAACTCCTCTATGCCTTGCTCCAAGTATCCCAGTCGCGTGTTGGCACTGACAGCCATGTCCTTCCACTCCACAATGAATTTCTGACTGGCTTCTTGTATCTCATGGTGCTCGCTTTCGTACTCTCGGATCCTCTTGCATAGTTGATTGTATTTAACCTGTGTCTTGGCCCTTTCATCTATGATTCTGTGACCTCGAACAAACCCAGGCTGGCCCAGACCATCATGATTATCCTCCAACCAGCCTGAATAGTAGGGAGCACAACCAGCGTGGTATCTATCTGGCTCGATGGTATCCCTCCCCATGACGATCTTGCAGTGCCACATCTACTGAGCTTGGCACCTGTAAAGGCTATCATTATCTTGGAAGTCAACCCGGAAGTGACTCATCTTGTCGACCCTGGGTACAACCTGCTTCCTACTAGCTTTCCTCATAACTCGAAGAGGGACATAAGGGTATGTTCCTCTCAGACCGATGAATATCAGGAAAGGCGCATCTCTATATCAGGCGATGTACTCCTCGGTCGAAAACCACTCGAACATCCATTGTACTTGGTCCTCAGTCAGATTCTCGAAGAGCTCGACCCATTCTCTAGCATTCTCCGCTTGGGCGAACATATTGGGCATGTAATTCATTCACTTCGAATGATGGAAAGTGATATGATCATCCCAGTCCCTTCACTGAATATCTTGTGGGTATTCACCCTTTGGGAGATGCTCCATGAGCCAAAGTTGAAGTAGCAAATTGCAGCCTTCGAAGTGTTTGGCTCTCCTATTGACACTTGGGCACAATGCTGAATGGTTGCATACCAATTCCTTCCATTGAGATCTTAGTTACCGTAGATAGTCTGGTGTGGATTCTTTCTTTCTTTATTGGAAACACGATCAACCCCAGGAAACAAAACATGAATACAAAGACCCTTCGATGAATATTCCCTAATGATGTGATGGCAAACTCATCAGGATAGGTACAGTAGGATTTGTTGTGACCGTACCTCATACAAATAGTCAAAGGGGATATAGGATTCTTTTTGGCATGTCAGTTTGGATTCTTCTTTAAACCCATCATTTTGAGGAAACCCATGCCCTTATGGTTCTTAAGCATCAAAAGACTAGGATTTTCCCAAACTAGACCGGCTAACCCTTCTATTTCTTCTAATAGGGGTGTTATTTCAATGTCTCCAAAATGGAACATAACTCTTTCACAATCCCAGAACAGTGTAGCAGCCTCTATGATCTTGTTGTTGGGTTGTATTTCCAAGAGAGAAGGTAGGTTTCCCAAATATTTTCGTACATGAGTTTGATCACTAGAGTGAAGATCTTTCCACCAGCTTAGTAGTTTCGGGTGGATGTTGGTGACCATGCCGAATCTAGGGACTTCGTGCCTCATATTTCTGCAAGACAAATAAGGTTAGGCCCTTACACCCACCGGACTCGGCTATTTAATACCAATAATTAGCATGAAGCATTTAGTTCTCCTAACAAATGCATAGACGTGGTAGTGTCCGTTTGGGTTTAGGGAAACCCAGTGGACTTTGGACAAGGCTATCTTAAAGATTTATTACGCGGACAACATAACTGACTCGGTTAGGTTTGACCATGATACATGCATAGTTTAAATAGAGTAAGGTTTCTATGGAGGTTTTTGACTAGTATCCTTGAGCGGACAACTCAAGGGGGAAGGCACGGAACCGTCAACTAAACCGTTGATCGACTGGTTTTACCGCAAATATGCCTTTCCGAATTTAGGGGGTAATAATATAGGAAGAGTGCAACCACCCATTATAAGCGTTGCTATGGTATTTGTTTAGCACAAGTGGAATATGATGTTGAACATGATTATGCAATAATTAAAAGCATGTTGTCACGTATTTGCATGTTAAGAAAGCAGTAAATACAACATTTTTATAATTTAAAGTAGTAGTAAAGGAAAGAAACAAAGAAGACAAGTCAGTTTTGCAATTGAAAAGGAAATTGAATGCTTAAAGGAATTAAACAAGTAATTGCACATAAGGGAGGGTACAAATTCACAATAACAATCGGAAATGGTAAAAGCCTAAATATCCCCAGCAGAGTCGCCATGCTGTCGCGACCCCTTTTTTCCCTCCTCGCATCGGGACAATCAAGTTAATGACATTTTAGGTATAAGACAACTCATTCCTTTTGGGAATTGGACTTTTTTGAAGAGTCACCACCTAATGATTTATGGTGCATTAAGACACCTACGGGGTTTAATTCTAAGTTCGTTTGATAACCGTAGATAGGGTAAGGGCTTGAAATTATTCTAAGGGGAAGGTGTTAGGCACCCCTCAAGATCCACGAGTGTGGTTCACGGCCAGATAGTACTTTGTGAATTTGGTTCAATTGACATATAAGCAAATAAGGGTCAAATAAGAGGGGATTTTAATAAACAACCGTTTGAAAGTAAACAAAGTATGAAAGAGCAATTAAGGATGATTTTAAACAAGAAATAGCAATGCTTTTAAAAGAAAGGGAAGATAAAGAAATGGGGGTCCTAGGTTTATTAAAAATATGGGTCACATCAATGCAATACCCAGTAATCACTCCTCAAAGAGGGGCTACACATGGTATTAGCGCACAGATCATCATATCCATATCTACCCTTTCCCACCCCGTTTAAGGTACTAAAGCGCGGATTGATCTCAAACACTATTGCATGCTATTACCCGTCCCATTCTTATCAGGCCCGGGGGAATTTAAGACTACTATTCCTAAAGGGGAGGGATATTATAAATATTAAAGATGAGGGGAGTTCAATTGTTGAAGCAGACCAGCTTAATACATAACTCAAATAAGAAGTCTGAATTAGGCTTGCCCGCTGGTTGTAGCAATTTCAGAAGGCGGATTCAATTTTATCGTTATTACCCTAAGGCTTGCCTAAGTATTTGGGTGAGCTCTTAGGAACATCGTATCTACTTACTGATTTAGAAGTGCGGCAAAGCAGAACAACCTTTAAATGAATGGTTTGAGACCCTATAAGCATGCTTGCTAGACCTCGTTAAATAAGAAAATTAGATTATTTAAAACTGATTCAAAATAAGCTGGTTTCAAAACATACTAGTTTCAGATTTTGCAGGCGATAATATCTACTATTGCTGATTTAAAACTGTATGGACTTGATATCTAACATTGAATGTGAATAGAATCGAACCAGATTTTTTACTTACTTTGGGAATTCCTATAGGCATGATTTCTACGAAGGATACTAATTTTAATGATATCTGATTTTAACCATTTAGATCCTAATAACATGGTATCTAAAATGCAGAATTAAACATGCATAATCTAAAACAACAGATCCTATAGACATTGTAACGACTCGACTGGTCGTTTTGAGTTCTAGCACTCTGTGCAGCAATCAGAGGCTATGAGCAGCTTCGTTTCAGGTATTATGACATGTACGCATGGTCGGAATTGAATTTCGGGAAGTTCAGGGTCGATTTGGAAAGAGGATTATCATTTCGGAAGCTTAAATTTGAAAGAATGAACTAGGATCGGAATTTTGAGTAAACAACCTCAGAATCAGGATCTGAAGGTTCAAGCAGGATCGTATGATGATTTCGAACTTGGGTGTATGTCCGGTTCGGGTTTTGGATAGCCTGGGAGCATTTTGGCGCCTATTGTGGAAGTTAGCATTTCAGAAAAAATTTCATAAGTTTGGCTTGAAGTGTATTTATATGTTATCGATGTCCGTTTGGGATTCCGAGACTGTGAATAGCTCCGTATGGTAAATTTGGAGTTGGGGGCGCGATCAGAAGTGAATTCGGAGGTTCGTAGGTCATTTTGGAGCCATTTGGCTAAAGATAAAAATTTGAAGGTTTTTAAGAAGTTTGACCGGAGGTGGACTTTTTTATATCGGGGTCAGAATCCAATTTCGAAAGTTGGAGTAGGTCCGTAATGTCTAATATGACTTGTGCGCAAAATTTGAGGTCGATCGGACGTGATTTGATAGGTTTAAACATCGAAAGTAGAAGTTTGAAATTTCGAAGTTCATAAAGCTTGAATCGGGATGTAATTCATGGTTTTACCGTTGTTTGATATGATTTGAGGCCTCGAGCATGTCCGTAATGTGTTTTGGGATTGGTTGGTAGATTTGGTTGAGATCCCGAGGGCCTCAGGTGGATTCTGGGTGGCTAACGAATCGCATTCGGAGTTTGAAGAAGGGCTGGAGCTGCTGCTTCTGGTATTTCCGTTTCTGCAGATTTGGGACCGCAGAAGCGGCCCTGAAGAAGCGAGGAAGAAGCCGCAGAAGCGGTTGGATGTGAAGCAGCCCAGGACTGCAGAAGCGGCCCTAGATCCGCAAAAGTGGAACCACAGAAGCGGTGGGCCATCCGCATAAGTGAAATTTGGGCTGGAGCCCAGTGTCCGCAGAAACGGCATTTTGTTGGCAAAAGCGGGACCGCGGAAGCGGAAATATTTCTACTTCCGCAGAAGAGGAAATCGCTGGAGGCAGAAGGGATGTTTTAAATCGGGGTTTGAGTCCATTTCACCCATTTTTCATGGCTAAGCCAATTTTTGGGGGAGCTTCAAGAGAGGATTTTCATCACCAACGACAAGGTAAGATATCCCCACCTATTATGAGTTAAATACATTAATTATGTATGGATTTAAGCATGAATTGTGTAGAAAAACTTGGGGTTTTGAGGGAAAGACCTAGAAAATTATTGTTCTTGGAATTTGACCACGATTTTGGGTATGAAATTTAGAGAAAATCATAAATTATTGTTCTTGGAATTTGACCCAGTTGGCTTCTTGATTGAATGTCTCTATGTGTTTATTTTGGAACGGGCCAAACGCCTCGGCAAATTAAATAGATGCATCTATAGGCGCGCCGTCGACCCTCGGCAAGTGCACAATTTATTTCTGTTGGATCGGGCCGTCGCCTCGACATGATTTGCACATTATATATTTTGTTACCTGAGAATTTTAAGTGTTGATATTGCCTTTCATGGCTTGATATAAATTGATAAGATAATGAAAAGAAAACCTTGAAAGTCCTTTATTATTGGTTAAAGGTGTTTACCTGTTTTCCGACTTCGTGAGTTAGAACTACTATATAAATCCATGATTTCCTCACATTTTCAGTATATTGTTAATTGACCTCTAGCAAGTGTCGAAGTTGACCATCTCGTCTCTACTTCTTCGAGAATAGGCGGGATACTCGTTGAGTACACGTTGTTTAGGTACTCATACTACACTTCTGTGCATTTTTGTTGCACAGGTATATGTAACTCTAGTGGCTTACTGGGCGTAGCAGCACGGATGATTCTGGGACTAGGTGAGCTGCATCATTCGAGACGGCCGCAGCTAGAGCAGTCCCTTCCAATGTACTGTATTTGCTTCATGTCCACTGTATTCCGGACGGATGTTATATTTTATTTTCTTGTCAGTAGATGCTCATGCACTTGTGACACCGGGTTCTGGGATGGTTTGAAGTATTGTATTAACTGGTTATCATTTAAATTTGATTTGAGACTATATTCTTTAAATTTTCTAAATTTAAAGAAAAATCATAGATTTCAAAAGTATTAAAACGAGATTTTGATTAAGTAATTTGGTTGGCTTGCCTGACAGCAGTGTCCGGCGCCACCACGACCCTTAGTGGATTTTGGTCGTGACAACATGGTATCAGAGCACTAGGTTCCTAGGGTCTCACGAGTCATGAACAAGTCTAGTAGACTCGCGGATCGGTACGGAGACATCTGTGCTTATCATCGGGAGGCTGCAGGACTGTTAGGAGTACTTCCCTTCTTGATTCCTTATCGTGTGATTTGATTCTTGTGAGGCTTATGCCTTTGTTTCTTCCTACTCAATCTTATGCGACGTGAAGCGCCTGTTATAAATTGAGAGTTGAAGAACCGTAATGGTACTACGGATGTGATAGAGGATGTTTCTCCCGGTGTAGTTGACTGGATTATTATCGCCACCTTATGGAAGGATATTCTAATGTTTCAGCTCAGTAATGGTACTTTTGAGAGCTCTGAGGTTAGGCACACATTGCCATGATGCTTATGAACGAATGTTGCGTAGTAGTGATATGATGGTAGGATGTTTTGCCCACGTGTCGAGGTAGTGAATGACTTGAAGGGGGGTTTACTCAGTGCATAATCAAGAGGTTTAGTATTTTATTCCCAGGAGGAGAAAGACAATCGAGCTAAGGATGGTCAGATGTGGGCTGGTGAAAGTAATAAGACTTGGTATTTGCAAGCGTTGTAGAGTTTTCTTCTATGATGGGATGTCGTTGTCCTAATTGAACGTACTAAGTTTGTCAGTGTTATCATCTACTATGATTCGCCTTTGGGGCAAGATATTGTGAAATGGTATTGGAGATGCAACTGTCGAATGTCGCAAGGTGCGGTAGTCCAAGATTGAATCAATATTTTTCATGTTGACGGTTCGATAAAGATGACCTTCAGAAAGGTTTAAAGTTAGCAGCAATTGTGGGTTCAAGTGCCACGAAGTTAGATTTTATTTAAGGCATCCACTGAATATCAAAGGACGAGGAAGAACATGTGGGAAGCGCCAGGCAGTGTTCAAATTTATAAAAAGGCCAGGTATATGAAGCGAAGGTCGAGTAGTCAATTAAGGGGATGAGTTCCGCCAAAGTGGGAGAGTGGCGGAGTTGCATATGGGCCTTGCAGTGGGATGACCACGTACCTTAAGGAGGGTTTGGAGCGATTTGAGAATATTAGTGCTTGGTTATTAGGGTCTACAAATCTAATTTGAAGTAGGGATCCTTGTGCGACAGGAGATTTAATATAACGGGAAGGACCCGCTTAAATGAAGAAGGATGCAGCATAACTTTGTATTGGAAGGATGTTGCTACACATTTAAATGATGTCCACGGGGGTAAATGGACCTGTGCAGTTGGAGAGTGAGCTCAGACTCAGGATAGCTTATTGATGTCGTAGTGATCGTACCCCGTGCAACAGCATTGGAAAATGTCGGGGAGAGCTTGTATAGGTGGGTACCCAAGTGAGCAGATTAGCGGTCGCATGGTTAGCGAGGCTTCTGCGAAGAATTCTATCGGTTATATAGCAAATAAATCAGTTGTGCAAATATGTTTGAGGAGTCAGAATATAAGAAGGGGTTTTACAGAAAGATTTCGAGAACTTTGGCGGTTGATTGCACGAGGTTATGTCAATAAGAGATAAAGAGGACGGGTGAATTCCAGATTTGTGAAATGATGGCTTCATGCTAAGTGGGAGAGTCCCACCGCTTATGATCGAGTTGCATGGTTAACTACTTGCGAGAGTTTTGGGCTATTAGCATATCGATGGGCTATTTCAGCTACGGGAAAGGACCATAAGTGGTAAATTAAGCAAAGGAAGTACTAAAGGTGGTCTATCGTTGGCCGTATTGGCCCATGTTCAGACTTGGAGGAGGATTCAACATTGCGCTTTGTAGAGATGCGGGTTCCCAGGGAAGTGATTCTGCTAGATGCTTCACCAATAGGGCATCCATATGCTAGAAGATTTATGGAATTGATTATATTCGGGGCCAAGTCGGAGCGGGTGGCTCTCAACAATGGTTCTAGTAAAATTCATAAAATAAAGTGTGGTACCTAATGATGTCGAGCCTATAAGTGCAGTTAAGAATCAAGCTTGGTAGCAGCTTATGAGAAGGTGCCCAGAATGTTCTATGATGTTTTGACTTGCGATGTGGCGATTGGGAGGTACGAAATGGTTCATGGGATTTGAGACAGCATGGTCTCGTGATTCAAGGTCACTCGGGATGAGTGCAGATGGAGTATGTTTTGTGTTGGATGGAATTAGTATTATTTCTAAGGAAATCGGGGTGAATCGAAAGGAGATAGATTGGTTAGCCATAATTTAGTTGGCATGTTGGTGGTAGAGATCAGCTCTTTCAGCGTGATTAAGTTAAGCAAGTGATCTATGGCGGTGCGTATGAGGCTTGTCAGCTGCCGTAATTGATATTATTCTGAAGCATTCTACTGTTATGGCTTGTTATGTGGAAGTGGATTCCGGAAAGGCTATGGTGCCTTAGACCACTACTTAGAGATTTGTGTATTTTTGCGGTTATAAGAATTTGCCTGGGTGTTGCTATGTTTCTCCTGAAGCGAGACCAGTGAAAAGTTTTATGTGATAAAGTGTTGACCTATTAGCAGTTTCGGGTTATGATAAGGGTCAAGTTCTATCGTACATTGCCATGTTAGGTGCAGTGACTTGTACGAGATTTATAGTGAAAAATCAAGGTTGCAGTTCGGTGCTGACAAGGATGTCACGAGCTCGGATGAGCACGAAAGGAGTTTTGACGTTTAAAGTGAGTGGTGTTGTCATCAGTATCACCTAAGATCGGTGTTTTGTGAAACGAGCTTTGCATCCTGGCTAGGGATTCTTGATCGCTTTTCAGCGTTAGTGCGGCTGGTGGTTTGGATGTGTGGACCTGTTATGTGTTTCGAAAGGTTGTGGGAGCGAGTCCCACAGGAAGATCGTATAAGTGTGGCATGCAGTCACTTGATTGATTGAAGAAATTAAACCAAGTATGAAGATTTGTGATGATATCGATAAGTTGAGGATATATGCCTGGAGGGTACTCAGTTACTGAGTTGTGGACTGTGGATGAGTACTCCGGTTATGATGGTTGTCCTTGTGTGTTATGAGAAGAAGGAAATTAGTATGGACCTTTGAAATGTTATTGGCTTAGTTTGATATGATCAGGATTGACTTGAGGTCGGTAGATGGGTTTAAATGTGAATTTGGGCTCTATGTTAGGCCAGTTGTGTTCATTTCAGTAATGCGCTCCTTACGGAGTAGTTAGGGTATTATTTCATTGTCATATATTTCATGTAGTGATGCATTGCACTGTGTGAGTTGTGAGACGGCTTGAGGAATTGCTTATGTGTTGAGGATCCGCATAGAAATGATGTATTATGAGCAAGATGGCTCTTGAGATTCAAATTGTATATCGCACCTCATTTGTGCTTGAGTTTTGTAGCTTATGGCGCTATATGTTCCCTCAGGGATGTTATTATGCATTTAGCATGATTATGACTGATATTCGATATTTTATTGTAACGAGCAAATTTGGCTCGATGTGCATCTCCTTATGTGAGATCTATGTGTGGATCGGGTTACATGTCGCAACAGTGTGATGTTGAGTATAGTTTTCTATATGCTATTGTGTGTGCCTTACTTCCTATTTTCTAAGGAAAGTCCGTATTAGTGGGTGAGTTAGGTAATTCCTTCCAAAGTTGTTTTTCCTTTCATATCGCGTTCGAATTGGTGGCCTATTAGCATATTGTGGCATCATGTGAGACTTTTGATTATGTTCGGGGTGGCTTGTTGCCTGAGCAGTTCGTACTGAGTGAGACGAGATTTTTGAATTTAGGTTCAGTGCAATCTGAGTATATGAAGTAAATTATGGAGATAAGACCATTATTTGGTCCTGAATGAGGTGACGACTTTGTCAGGGGTATGGACCTAATGATTTGTTGACTCGGCAGTTGGTTATGAATTTCTGCACATCTCTTCCGTCGTGGTGGTATTGTAAAGGTTACAGCAAGACCTGTGTAAGTCATGGGGTGCAATGGGAGCATCCGATTAGTAGGATTTTGACTGAGTTGATTAGAAAATGTTATTGTGGTCCAGTGAGCAAAGTGATGAAAGGTGTGATTCAGCAGAATTATGCGGTCATGTTTGGGTACAGCGTGTAGTGATTAATATGGTGATCTTATGGTGGGAAAAGGTCGGGCATAGAATCTCAGATGTTGGAATTGGGCTCTAAGGCTTATTTACTTTAACAAAAGGGAATATCTTCATAATTGATCGAGCTGATGTGCTCAACTGAGTTGTGGTGGCACGGGGAGGTGCATGAGAGGTTAAACAGTAATTTCAGACTACTTCAGTGTAGTTCTCAGCACGTTCGAGGACGAACGTATGTTTAAGTGGAAGAGAATGTAACGACCCGATCGGTCGTTTTAAGTTCTAGCACTCCCTTCAGCAATCGAAGGCCATGAGCAGCTTCCTTTCAAGTATTATGACATGTACATGTGGTCGGAATTGAATTTCGGGAAGTTCAGGGTCGATTTGGAAAAAGGATTCTCATTTCGGAAGCTTAAAGTTGAAAGAGTGAACTAGGATTGGAATTTCGAGTAAACAAACTCGGAATCAGGATCTGAAGGTTCCAGCAAGTTCGTATGATGATTTCAGACTTGGGCGTATGCCCGGTTCGGGTTTGGATAACCCAGGAGCATTTTGGCGCCTATTGTGGAAGTTAGCATTTTAGAAGAAATTTCATAAGTTTGGCTTGAAGTGTATTTCTGTGTTATCGATGTCTGTTTGGGATTCCGAGACTGTGAATAGCTCCGTATGGCGGTTCTGGAGTGGAGGGCGCGATCAGAAGTAAATTTGGAGGTCCGTAGGTCATTTTGGAGCCATTTGGCTAAAGATAAAAATTTGAAGGTTTTTGAGAAGTTTGACCGGAGGTGGACTTTTTGATATCGGGGTCGGAATCCAATTCTGAAAGTTAAAGTAGGTTCGTAATGTCGAATATGACTTGTGCGCAAAATTTGAGGTCAATCGGACATGATTTGATAGGTTTAAACATCGGAAGTAGAAGTTTGAAATTTCGAAGTTCATAAGGATTGAATCGGGGTGTAATTCATGGTTTTAGAATTGTTTGATATGATTTGAGGCCTCGAGCAAGTCCGTAATGTGTTTTGGGATTGGTTGGTAGGTTTGGTTGAGGCCTCGAGGGCCTCGGGTGGATTCCGGGTGGCTAACGGATCGCATTCGGAGTTTGAAGAAGGGTTGGAGCTGCTGCTTCTGGTATTTCCGCTTCTGCAGATTTGGGACCGCAGAAGAAGCCCGCAGAAGTGGGGAAGAAGCCATAGAAGTGGTTGGATGTGAAGCAACCCAGGACCGCAGAAGCGGCCCTAGATCCGCAATAGCGAAACCGCAGAAGCGGTGGGCCATCCGCAGAAGCAAAATTTGAGCTGGAGCCTAGTGTCCGCAGAAGCGGCATTTTGTTCGCAAAAGCGGGACCACAAAAGCAAAAATATTTCCGCAAAAGCAGAAATCGCTGGAGGCAGAAGGGATATTTTAAATCGGGGTTTGAGTTCATTTCACCCATTTTTCATGGCTTGGGCGATTTTTGAGGGAGCTTCAAGAGAGGATTTTCGCCATCAACGACAAGGTAATATATCCCCACCTATTATGAGTTAAATACATCAATTATGTGTGGATTTAAGCATGAATTGTGTAGAAAAACTTGGGGTTTTGAGGGAAAGACCCAGAAAATTATTGTTCTTGGAATTTGACCACGATTTTGGGTATGAAATTTAGAGAAAATCATATATTTGAGTTCGTGAGTTTTTGGGTAAAGTTTATCTTCGAAAAATTTTGGAATCCGGGCACGTGGGCCCGAGGGCATTTTTGTCAACTTCTCGATCGGAGTTAGGAATTTCTACAAATTAGATTGTAATGAATAATTGAACATATATTAATGGATTTGCGTAACCATTGGCTAGTTTTGGAGCGTGGTGCATCAATTAGAGTCTTCGAAGGGCGTGGAATGTCGGTTTGGATCTTCGGAGCGAGGTGAGTCTCCTTTCTAACCTTGTAAGAGGGAATTGTCCCCATAGGTTAAACAATTGATTATGTGCTCCTATTTGTGGGGTCTACGTATGCACGAGGTGACGAGAGTCCGTGTGTAGCTACTATTATGCTATTGTCCGGGCAGTCTAGGACCCAAAAGCATGCTATACTTTGAATATTTGTAATCTTATGGATAGTTGAATTGCTTAAACCACATCAAAATAGTAAATGAATTTCTAACAAGATCTAAACCTTATTTTCTTATATTGTTAAAAGAGACTTAGCTTTCTTTGAATAATTGCCCCATGTTGGCTTCTTGATTGAATGTCTCTATGTGTTTATTTTGGAATGGGTCGAACGCCTCGACAGATTAAATAGACGCATCCATAGGCGCGCCGTCGACCCTCGGCAAGTGCACAGTTTATTTCTGTTGGATCGGGCCGTCACCTCGGCATGATTTGCGCATGATATATTTTGTTGCCTGAGAATTTTAAGTGTTGATATTGCCTTTAATGTTTTGATATAAATTGATAAGATAATGAAAAGAAAACTTTGAAAATCCTTTATTATTGGTTAAAGGTGTTTACCTGTTTTCCAGCTTCGTGAGTTAGAACTACTATATAAATCCATGATTTCCTCACATTTGTAGTATATTGTTAATTGACCTCTAGTAAGTGTCGAAGTTGATCATCTCGTCTCTACTTCTTCGAGATTAGGCGGGATACTAATTGAGTACACGTTGTTTACGTACTCATACTACACTTCTGTGCATTTTTGTTGCACATGTATATGTAACTCTAGTGGCTTACTACGCGTAGCAGCACAGATGATTCTGGGACTAGGTGAGCTGCATCATTCGAGACGGCCACAGCTAGAGCAGTCCC
This sequence comes from Nicotiana glauca, assembly GCA_026770625.1. Lineage (NCBI taxonomy): Eukaryota > Viridiplantae > Streptophyta > Magnoliopsida > Solanales > Solanaceae > Nicotiana > Nicotiana glauca. The sequence goes on along the minus strand of MU685858.1, from coordinate 21,858 downwards.
TTCCAGTGTACTGTATTTGCTTCCTGTCCACTGTATTCCGGACGGATGTTGTATTTTATTTTCTTGTCAGTAGATGCTCATGCACTTGTGACACCAGGTTCTGGGATGGTTTGAAGTATTGTATTAACTGCTTATCATTTAAATTTGATTTGAGACTATATTCTTTAAATTTTCTAAATTTGAAGAAAAATCCTAGATTTCAAAAGTATTAAAACGAGATTTTGATTAAGTAATTTGGTTAGCTTGCCTGACAGCAGTGTCCGGCGCCACCACGACCCTTAGTGGATTTTGGGTCGTGACATACATGATTTCTATTGTGGCCATTTTTAGTTCCTATAGGCATGATTTATGTATTGCAGAATTAAATATGCAGAATCTCAATTCCTATAGGCATGATTTCTAAATTGCAGAATTAAACATGCATAATCTAAAATAACAAATCATATAGACATGATTTCTATTGTGGCCATTTTTAGTTCATATAGGCATGCTTTCTAAATTGCAGAATTAAACATGTATAATCTCAAGTCCTATAGGCATGATTTCTAAATTGCAGAATTAAACATGCATAATCTTAAGTCCTATAGACATGATATCTACCCTCAAGCACGCATAATTCCAAACCCTTTTCACTAGCCAACCCCAGTGTTTATTACATAAATTATTACAGACCCAGTAATGCATTACATCAGAAAAGTACAAAGAAAAGTTACAACCAGAGGAAGCCTGATTCTTGACTTTCTCTCTGAGTTATGGAATAAACCACCTCAAATGCCATTGATCCAAAGCCTTTCTCAGACTTGAGTGTTTCAAAGTTCCCTAAGGGTCTCAAGGGGACCCCGGGCAGTGCTCACACCCAAGTTACATAACTAGAATAGAGATGAGTGCAGTGTGGAAATGCCAGCCCTTATGTGTCCAAGTTTAGAGGGAACTCATAGGTCCCAAGGAAAGGCTCACATAAAGGGGGAAGGCCTTAAGTTCTAAGAAGATAGTGAAAGTGCGAGAACAGAGTTTTTAAAAAAATTGAGGGAATAAAAGAGAGGGTAAAGGGTGATAGGGAGACAACCATTAGAATTTCACAGAGTTAATGACTTCATACAAAGAGGTCAGGGGTTGGGAATCCATTGCAAGGAGCCCATTTACTTAGGCATAGGTTCGTTATGCACAGCAATAGGAGGTGCTTACATGCTTATAAACCAATCAGAATACGTGACATCTAGAGGAAAGATGGAGGTTATGATCCCAAGGGATCAGGTTTGGGTCATGCACAGCAATGTCCAATGCTGTCATGCCCCAAACCAACCACAAGTATTAAACACATTAGGGTAGGGATTTAGGATCCACAAGTCATGATACATTAATTCAGAATAGAAAAAGAGGAAATTACAGCATGCTTAAAAATGATAATGTGTTAAATACAAACACTAGACAAACAAGGATGCGAGAGACAGTAACTAAGCATGTTGTTGTTATTGGTGCAGAAGCTTAATTAGAACATACCAGTAAAATGCAGATGCAGAAAAAAATAAGTTTTCCACAGCCTAGCCTTGGCTTTCAACCGGCTAAGTAAGGCAGCAATACGAGTAGTAACATATAAAAGAGAGAGATTTAGTGGAGTGCATGTCTGAACTCAATTGTTTTTATGCCTTGTGTTCGTGTTTTGAAAGAAAGAAGTATAGGGTATTTATAGCATTGTGAAAATGAGTAAAAGAGAAGTAATAAGCTGCAAACATAGAAATAATCACAATTTAGAATCAAGTATACTAGTGATTGCCTTTAATTAAGGGATCGCTTGCTTAACGAGTAGTGAAAAGTTCAAAATAATGAAAGAAATCAATTTGTAAGCAGGCTAATAGTTGCCATAAAAGAAGTAGTAGAACATTAAGTAAGCAATCGAGTTTAGGTATAGAAATACACTAATTTTGGAAAGAATTCAGCAAGGCAAGACAGGAAAAGAAATCAATTAACCTTAACAGGCGAGTGAAATCAGAATTTCACAAAGGAAAAGTTTGAAATCAGTCACAAAATTGAAGGTCAATCAAAGAAGGAAATTCAGCACATAAATAGAGTGCACACTAGACATGCGAGGCCAAACTATTAGCAAAAAGAAACAGCATGAAATAATAGCACAAAGTTAGCAGACAGCAAGCAATTAAAGCATGATATTCATGTAGGTCAGGTCACATTGAATCAGTAGCGAAGAAACATAGAATATCAAAGCGTGCGAAGATCTCACCATAGCAGGTAAAGAAAACCCCCTTTGAAAAATTAGGGTTTCGAGCATAATCGAGTTTTAGAGAAGATAGAAATCCAGAATCAGAAGAATCACACAAAAGAGTAAGAGATTTTGAAATAAAGAACTTCAAATCGAGTCATGTACTTAAACGAACGGTCTCATACCCAAAGCCATAGGGTTTTCAATAATAGTAGAGTTTTAAAAGAGGATAAACAAGCGATTCAGACAAAACTCAAACAAACAAGCATTCGTCTAATAAACAGTCAAAAAGAAATTAGGGTTTTTAACATGCAAACCCAGGTAGATGAACGATATAAGCAAACATAGCAAAATATGTCCAGAAAATCAGAGAAAAGTTTCGAAATAACTTAACAAGAAAACCCTAATTGGAAAAGATAAAAAGTTTTGAAAGTAGAGTCTTAAAAGAAACTTCGAGAAAAATTCTTAGAAGTTCAGAGCAAACATAGATCTGAAGCATATCTAAAAGAAATCGAAAGAACCTTAGAGATTAAGGTTTCAGAAGAATCCCAAATGATAAGAACGACCTTGAAAACCAATGATCTAAGCAGGAGAGACAAAAGTCTAACTCGAATAGCCATGGCTGGCTGGAGAAAGGTGAGAGACGACCGGAGAACAGTCATCGAGCAAATACTGGACAAAACCCCTTCATGATCTGGTCATGAGACCACAGAAACGAACAGGTAGAAGCCATGTGAGGATGATACAGGTCTCCGATGACCTTGGAAGGCCATGGATTAGGGCGGATTAGGGTGGTGGCGACTAGGGTTTGATGGGGCTGTAAAGAGAATTTGGGAGAGGAGGGGTTTCAGAGTCGGTAGATTATGAAGAATGAAAAGGCTTGGGTGGTCTTTGGGTTTATTTAGGAAATGATTAATGGGAGCCACTGATCTAAACTATCAACGGTTTAGGATTAAATGTGAGTCCCGGTGGGTCATTTAAATGGGTTGTGGGTCCGTTTGAATGGGAATTGGGTCAGGGCATTTGGGATTCAAATTGGGCTATAATAGAAATAAAATGGGGCTAACATTTAAGTATATAACTATCAAATTAAAAATACTGGACTTGATTTTTTATAGATATAAACGCAATTAAACCTAAAAGAGGCTATATTGTAATTATATTCAATTTAGCTTTAAAAATACTAAATAAATTTGTAAAACTATACAAAAAATATTTTAGCTATATTTTGGTATAAATATGAGAATCCAATAGATGAATCACCAAAAATGATAATTTTTGAAATATTATTAGGTTATTATGAATAAAATGGGGGAATAATTTGGTTTAAGAAATCTTTAATAAATAAGGAAAAATGATAAACATTTGGACACACTTATATATGCATACATATGCTATTTTAAAAGTATTTTATATATTAAAAATATATAGGAAAATTGGGTATCTACAGCTACAAAATCATCTATTGTGTCCAAAGAAAAAACCTTTGAATCGCTGGCCGTCTGGTGATTTGCCAGGCCAAGATGCGAGTTGGATAGTCTATATGCCCATTCCAGTTAGCCTAGAATCTAGATAAAATATCATCACTGCCTCAATTGTTATGTACCAAAAAAAGGAACTAAAATCACAGAAACCAAGACAGAAAGATAGATATGGCTGTTGTTGATTGATACTGAAGAAATGACTGTATCGTAGTACGTATTTCCAAGAATTGAAGGACTGTTGATTTTGTTTTAAAAGAAGAAAAGGAAAATCATTGGCTAAAGAGAGAGGGGAAACCACTCTTTGAATAAAAATCCCAAGCTCTCTATTATTGCCTCATTTTTTTTTTTGTGCTAACTTTCTTTGCTAGGGAAATCCTTTGGGTTTCACCAAATAAATTTCCATTTTCACATGTATGTCATTAGGTGATTTTTATGGGAATTATATTTTCAGTCCCACCATTAGTATATATTTACATGGATATTTATGTATTTCTTTCGAAAACATATTTGAGTATTGGCATATTACAAAATATATACAACATAGACTGTCACTACACAAAAATTATATAAAATAGACTGTCACTGTACAGTTTGTATATAATAGACTGTCATTATACAAAATAGACTGTCACTATATAAAATATATACTAAATAGACTGTTACTATACAAAAACTGTACAAAATAAACTGTTACTATACAATTTATATACAAATAGAGTGTCATTATACAAAATATATACAAAAATAGAATGTCATTATACAAAAAATATACTAAATAGACTGTCATTATACAAAATATGTATAAAATAGACTATCACTGTATAAAAATATACTAAATTTACTGCCACTAGATAATTTATATACAATTAGCTCTCACTAAACAAAATAGACTATTTCTATACAAAAATATACAAAATAGACTATCACTATATAAAATAGACTGTTACTATACAAAAAATATACAAAAAAAACTGACACTATACAAATAAACTGTTACTATACAAAAAATATACAAAATAGACCGTCATGTGCAAAAAATATACAAAAATTGTCTGTTATTATACAAAAAATATACAAAAAGAGATATTTCGTATATGAGCTGCATTACATATTTCATTCAATTGTAAGCTAATACTTATCAGATCTAGAAGTACATATAAAAAGGCAAAAAAGGATTGCTCTATCGCGCCAGGTAGGGGTCGAACCTACGACCTTCAGCTTAGGTAATAGGCACTCTATCCACTGAGCTACATGCACTTGTGTTGTCATGCTTATTCCTTTCCGCTACTATATTCTATATGTTTGGTCCGAAGGGCCATTTTTTGTAAGTAGGATAAAACATGGGCTACAAATATTTTGAGGGGCTATAGAGGGTAGTTTTCTCATTTTTTTTTTATAAATACCACTAATATTTTTCCTTCGAATTCCTACTTGAATAGGTATTTTGTAACGACCTGACCGGTCGTTTTGAGCTCTAACACGTCGTTCAGCAGTCTGAGGCCATGAATAGCTTCATTTCAGGTATTATCACTTGCACGCGTGGTCAGAATTAAGTTTCGGGAAGTTCAGAGTTGATTTGGAAAGAGATTCTCATTTCGGAAGCTTAAAGTTGAAAGAATTAACTAGGATTGGAATTTTGAGTAAACGACCTCGAAATCGAGATCTGAAAGTTCCTACAAGTTCGTATGATGATTTCGAACTTGGACGTATGCCCGGATCGGGTTTTGAATGAACCGGGAGCATTTTGGCGCCTATTGTGGAAAGTAGCATTTTGAAAGAAATTTTATAAGTTTGGGTTGAAGTGCATTTCAGTAATATCGATGTCCGTTTGGTATTCCGAGTATGGGAGCAACTCCGTATGGTGATTCTGGAGTTGTGAGCGCGATCGAAAGTGAATTTGGAGGTCCGTAGGTCATTTTGGAGCCATTTGGCTAAAGATAGAAATTTGACGGTTTTTGAGAAGTTTGACCGGAAGTGGACTTTTTGATATCGGGGTCGGAATTCGATTTCAAAAGTTTGAGTAGGTCCATAATGTCGAATATTACTTGTGTGCAAAATTTGAAGTCAATCGGATGTGATTTGATAGGTTTAAGCATTGAAAGTAGAAGTTGGAAATTCTAAAGTTCCTAAAGCTTGGATTGGGGGGTCGATTCAGGATTTTAGCATTGTTTGATGTGATTTGAGGCCTCGAGCAAGTCCATAATGTGTTTTGGGACTGGTTGGTGTGATTGGTCGGGGACCCGGGGGCCTCGGGTGTATTTCGGGTTGTATCGCGCTCTTATTTGATGTTTCAACGTCGTTTATTTGGACATAAAGGGGTGCCATATTAAGCAAATGAGCTCCAAATTAAGTTTTTATTGAGTCATTAGATCCGTATCGTAATTTCGGAGCCATAGCAAAAAGAATTGTCGAACTTGGACATCGTATGAGAGAGTTATGCTCATTTCCGTGTCGAGAAAAGTGCTGGTTGTTGTCATAATCGCAGATGCGGAAATTTTCCGCAGATGCGGGACCACAGATGAGGAAATTTTCTACGGAGAATTTCCGCAGATGCAGAAACTGCTGGAGGCAGAGAGGTTTCTTTAAAAATCGACGTTTGGCTCATTTTCACTTCATTTCTTCCATGGGAGCCGATTTTGGACCAACTTTGGAGTGCCATTCTCATCACCAAGAATGAGGTAAGTGATTTCTACTAGTTTTGAGTATATACAAGGTTTATATATGGATTTAGACTTAGAAAATTGTAGAAAACTTGAGGTTTGAGGGAAAACCTAGAAAACTAGTATTCTTGGATTTTGACCACGATTTTGGGTATGGAATTTAGAGAAAATCATATATTTTAGTTCGTGAGGCCATGAGTAATCTTTATCTTCAAAAAATTTCAGATTCCGGGCACGTGGGCCCGCAGGCGTTTTTGTCAACTTTTCGATCGAGGTTAGGAATTGTTATAAATTGGACTATAATAAGTACCTTAGCATATATTAATGGGTTTACATAATTATTGGCTACTTTTGGAGCGATTCAAGTCTTCGGAAGGGCATGGAATGCCGGTTATGGGTCTTCGGAGTGAGTTGGGTCTCCCTTCTAACCTTGTAAGAGGGAAATGTCCCCATAGGTAAATTAATTGGTTATGTGCTCCTATTTACGGGGGCTGCGCACACACGAGGTGACGACACTCTATGCGTAGCTACTATTATGTTTAAGTATAGGTAGTCTAGGACCCAAAAGTATGCTATGCTTGGAATATTTGTAATCTTATTGATAGTTCGAATTGCTTAAATTACATCGAATTAATAAATCCATTCTCAAAAGGTTTTGACTTCTTTTCTTAAATTGTTAAAAGAGAAAGTGGATTTTATTTACATAATTATTCCCCGATAAATTCTTAATTGGCTATTTGAGCATGTATTTTTATGTGTACCTACGTCGCATAAATGATTCGCGAGCAGGGTGGCTGTTTATTTTATGTTGACCGCGTTGCATGGATAGTTCACGAGCGGGATAATAGATGCATCTATGGTTTGCGCCGTTCAAGCCTCGGCAATGCACAATCATCCTACAGTGATTATTTGCGCATGCTGGTATTGTTGCCTTGAACTTATTAAAGTTGGTATTGCCTCTTCATGGCTTGAAAATATTTGGATAAACAATGAAAAGAACAACAACAACAACTACTACTACTACCCAGTATAGTCCCAAAAGGTGGGGTCTGGGGAGGGTAATACGTACACAGGCCTTACTCCTACCCGAAAGGGCAAAGAGGCTGTTTCCAATCGACCCTCGGCTCAGGAAGAGGAAAAGGAAAACAAAAGAGCATTAGTAACACCAGCAGAAATCACATAGATAATTATCTAAACATAAACCATAAATAAAATGGCATGCAATAATATCTACCAGTAACTACCATAAGGGGGCATAATATAATACACATATCATCTATGGAGAGCCCTACCAAACCCCCCCCCCCCCCCCCCCCCCCC
>MU685850.1:56741-116715 GCA_026770625.1 Nicotiana glauca | reverse complement strand
CAAACAAACTAAAAATTATTTTATTTTGAATTTTTTTGGAGTAATTCTCATAGGGCAAAAATTACGTGCTTACAGGGCCCACGTCTCGAAATCCGATAAAAATCACAAAACTAGAAAGCTCATTCACGCATGAGTCTACCCATAACAATTTCATCAAAATCCGACATCATTTGATCCCTCAAGTCCCCAAATTACTCTCTCCAAAATCCCAAGCTCGAACCCGTTATTTCACTCCAAAATCGTACTAATTAGGTGGGAAATCAACGGGAAAATACCATAGCTAATGATAATAGAGCTCAAGCAACTTAACTTAGTGAAAACCCTTGAATCCCCTTCAAAAATCTCCCCAAAAGCTCCAAAGTCCGACTTGAAAATAGTGGAAATAAGCAAGAATTAGCGAAGTCTTCTATTTATACATTCTGCCCAACAAATATCGCACCTGCTGTCCAAATGTCGTTTCTGTGATGCTGCACCTGCGGGAAATCCATCGCAAGTGCGGAACCCACTTAAAATCCTGACCTCGCTCCTGCAACCTCAAAACCGCAACTGGGCTTACGCAGGTGTAGAATTCATCACGCTTCTACGGTCCCGCCTCGCACCTGCACCCTTGGGTCAGCTTCTGCGACCTCCGCAGGTGCAGGAATGCCTTCGCACCTGCACCCTCTGCCCAGCTCAGCCTTGGCCGCTTCTGCGGATAGCTCTCCGCTTCTGCTGGCTCGCACCTGCGACTCCCACTTCGCAGGTGCGGTTATGACAACTGAGTTCCACCTTCAGTAACTCCTCCAACTTCCATCCTTGTTCCGTTAATCACCCAAAATCAACTCGAGGCCCTCGGGACCGTAACCAAACATACCAACATATTGCATAACATCATACAAACTTACTCAAACCTTCGAATTATCCAAAAGAACATCAAAACATCAAATTACACTCGGATTCAAGTCTAAGAACTTCTAAACTTTCGAATTTCGTAAATGATGTCGAAACCCGCTAAACCACGTCCGAATGACCTCAAATTTTTCACACAAGTCATTTTAACCTATTCCAACTTATGAAATTTCATTCCGACCCCGATATCAAAATTTTCACTACCGACCAAATTTGCCAAAATTTCAACTTTCGCCAATTCAAGCCTAATTCCACTACGGACCTGTATATCACATTCCGGACGTGCTCCTCAGTCCAAAATTACTTAACGGAGCTAACAGAACCATCAAAATTCAAATCCAAGGTCATTTACACCTAAGTCAACATCCAGTGAACTCTTCCAACTTAAACCTTCTCATGAGAGACTAAGTGTCTCAATTCACTCCAAAACCATTCCGGACCCGAACCAAGTAACCCGGTAAATCAAAATACAGCTAAAGAACACAAAAGAAGAAGGAAATGGGGAAACGAGGTCATAACTCTAAAAATGACTGGCCGGGTCGTTACAAATGTATTTTCAATTATCCCATTTTCTAATCAGTCTTTTATTTCTTTTAATTTTATTTTTATTTCCTCTGTGTAATTTTTCATTTATTTCTTTTTCTCAAAAAAAAAAAAAAGCACATTGAACTGGAGAAATAAAACGCTTCACCTCCCTCCAATTGGAGATTGGAGCAGTTGGAGCGCCTTTAAGTAGTAAAGTTGAAAGAGAATGCGTTCACTGGCGAGCCATGAATTAGCTTATGTACCTAACCTTCTAGAGATGAGGTTGGAAAACACGATTACATTCATGTCTTGGTGGTACCATTCCGTAGAGATTCCAACAACACCGACTCTGTCTTATTATATAATAAATCTTTCATTGATTTATTAAAATTTCCTGCACGGTTACGTTGTATCTTTCATGGTTGTTCCATTCTTCAGATACAGTGATGACTAAAATTTTCATGCCTTTCTTATCTTAACTACATGTATTGACTTTTTATGGTACTATACTAGATAAGAGTATATATTGTGAATTATTTGGTCGTTTCTTTCCAAAACACAAATAGATTTCCTTAGCAAAGAGCGATGAAAATGTTTAAACGACTTAAATGGTAATGGTATTAATCCATCATTTGGTAATGCATTTCAAGTTCAGCAGTCTCGGATAAGGTGGATGTAGTTTATATACACCGATAACGTATTGTAATATCAATTTTAACATGTAACATGTCATATTTTCTAAGTGACTAAACCCACTTTTTGTGAACAATTACATGTAATTATCTTTTAGGTAATTTAATAATATAAAAAACCTATTACACTTTCATTACATAGTTAAACTCATTTTGGCAACCTATGGATTCGAAACTTGAACTTAAAAACCTTCCAAGTTCCAATTCGGAATAAGACACACAACACTTTATTTGTTTGGAAAGACAACAGAACAATGATAGATGAAAGCAACAGTTACAAAAATGTAACAAACTAAATACAACCGAAACAGAATAGGAAACATGCAAACAGTACTTTTTCAACTGACAAAGAAAATACTCCACATGATGGGGAACTCAAACTGCAACAATCCCAGGAAGGATTATTTGTTTCAAGCCGAGAGTGGAGTGCACTTATTTAAACATATCCCCGAAACCACGCGGAGACTTGTTTCAAAATGATGATGCTTGTATAGACAAACGACAAACAGGCTTTCTTTATTGGTACAATCTTATCAGAAGGACTGGACTGCGGAAAATTAACACGAGCGGCACCATATCCATGATCCCAGATTTCCAACAAGCTAAATGTCCTGATTCTCTCCTGTATAAAGGAGTAAAATTAGTAAATGACAAAAAGGGAAACAAAGACAAGAAAACTGTTGCAGAGAGGTTTTTAAAGAAATCATTAATAAAATCATTCACACTAATCCAGATTAATATACCTTTCACTTCACTGTGCGGCCTTGGATCCAGCTTCAGGAGGGAATATGGTAAGGTTGAATTTGAAGCTTTTAGCTATCTTGCTTTCCTGTATATCTTTTGCAGATTTGACCGCTTTGCTTGTGTTTTCCAGCCGCATCTCATAAAGGTTAGATATATTAGCCAGCTCAATTGGCACAGCGTCGAGCTTATCACAAGACATAAGAACAAGGTTCCTAAGCTCGGGGAAGTTATGCTCCGATGCCTCCCAAGTTTCAAATTCTGCCCTTTCAATCCACAAAATCCGTAGTGCGCTAAATCCCATCTTTGGCTTCCAGGAATCACCGGCGAACGCATTTTCCTTAAACTTTAGAATCTCAAGGGATTCCAATTGCCCCAATTTATCTGCCTCACTCCAAGCAAACCTTGTGTTTGTCAAAGTTAACTTCTTCACTGTACGTACAAGTTGGTAGAATGTTTGAGGGAGGTGAGGTGCTTTATTCATGTAAAGAACATCATTCAACAACTTCAACTGTTCCAGGCACTTAAGCTCTGCAAGGTTGTTGATTCCACCCTTGTAAGCACCAAGAAAAGCGGCCATTTGTCCTCGAATGCTCAACTTTTTCAGATGACAAGCCTTTGCGAGCACTTCTTTCTCGCAACTTTCTGGTGCAACCATACAAAGAGTTTGTAGACAAGAAGCTTTACCTGATGCCGTCGCAGTAGGGGGTTGCAATTTTGCAGGTATGTTGGTGTGAAGATGCCTCAGCTGTAACATGTTCCATATGTCTGCTTTTACATCAAGGGTGGACTCTGAGGTACTCGTATTAAGAATAAGAGTTTGTAAATTCCAAAATTTACCAAAGGTCAAAGGAATGGCGTTGAAGTCACCTGAGATAGCAATATATCTCAAATGAAATAACTGGTTAAAATCCTTAGAGAAGAGAAACTTGAGGGATTCAACGTCCAAAACCCTGACAAGCGGAAATGCTTTGTGGATGAGTTTAATGTCATTAGGAGTCAATCCGCTGATTTGCTTTTCTTTTGAGGAAAAACAATAGAAAGATCTAACATGTTCTGCAGAAGGTTTTTTGGAGAGAAAGTCTTTCAGATTAGAGGGTGGAATGCACAATCGACGAGATTTATTTGGGTCTTCAATAGGAATAGCTTGATCAGGTGTTAGACTGACTTCTTGAAATAGCCATTTGTTACTAGCCTCCTTTTTGCAGAACTGATGCAACATGTCGTGAAGACGACATGTTTTTATTTGACCATCAGACCTCTTTTGCTGCAATATCACTAAATTTCTATTGATAAGATCGTTCAAATAAAACTCTGCTATCTCCTCCAGAGTGTACGATTCCTGCGGCTTTATCAATCCCTCCGCTATCCACAAGCGAATCACTTTCCAAGAAGGGATATCAAATCCTCGAGGAAAGACACCACAATACAAGAAGCATGTCTGTACTTCTTGGGGCAAATGATCGTAACTCATCTCCACAAATTTCAAGCAGCTTTCTTCGCTATTCGTAAAAAGATGCTGAACCACATTTCTCTCAACTCTCATCCAATCACTTGTGTTTGGACGACCTCTTAATGCTCCTGCAATTACCACTACTGCAAGTGGTACTCCACCACATTTTCCTGCAATGCTTTCTCCATGTCCTACTAAATCTTTAGGACAAGTTTTCTTGCCAAAAACTCTCTTTACCAACAATTCAAAACTTTCTTTTGGAGTCAAAAATTTCAGATCGTGAGGATCTGAATTGGCATAAGTAGCCAGAACTTTGTTACGCGTTGTCATCATGACTCGATGTCCCTTTTCGTTTTCTGGGAAAATTGTCTTTACATAATCAATGACTTTTGTTTCCCAAACATCATCTAAACAAATGAGGCATCTACCTCCTTTCTTGATAAAACCGGCTATCACCTTAGCTAATGCATCCACATCCTCATGCTGATAATCTTCTGTGCGTCTTGTGAAGAATTTGAGAATATTAAGAAAAACATCCTTTATTTTGTAAGATTGGCCGACGTAAACCCAATGGACGCCGAAAAATTCATATGAAAGCTTAGGATCCTTGTAGATTTTTCTTGCTAGTGTGGTTTTTCCAAGTCCCGGCATACCCACCACCGGAATAATATCTAGATCCTTTGATTCTTTAACAAGTCGCTCGATCACTTTGTTCGCTTCCTCATCAAAGCCGACAACTTCATCATCCTCCAATGCAGGACCCTTTTTCAAGATTATAAAAGGGATCGCATAAGCAAATAGGGTACATATATAATCTTCACAAGGAAAGGTTATGTATGACAACTTCAATCTCGTGGTATTTAAGATATATACGCGCTTATATATGGTATAGAAAATCTTTTACTTTCATATAATTTGATCTAGTATAACATAGATCATTTAGTACAATTTAATTATTCTGTGTCATCAATAATACTTGTTACATCGAGTTTACCTTTTATTGTCATAATTTTGCTAATCTTTTTACACCATCACTACTAAATATCGCACAAGCACTTGTTTGTTTGTGGTGCATCGGTCAACAATCTAAATAGATGAGACTAGGGGTGTCAATTGTTATTTGAAAAACGACTAAATCGGTCGAATCGAACTGAACTTAACGAAGCGAACTGATGTTTAGGTTATTCTAATAATTAAAATCTCAAATTTCAACGTGAATCTATAGTCGTACCGAACACTAATGGTAGATTTTGAATTATATAGAAAAATCCAATCCGGACCAAACAATTAGGTTATTCTAATATTTAAAACCGAACATTGGGCTTTAAGGAAAAGGAAGGTCTCTTTATATAGTCTCGGACAATCCTTACCTCATGAGTTAGATCTTGGTGTTGAGTTGGGCCTAAAGTCTATTTGTTATAGTACCAGAGCCAGGGCCATTTCAATTCATTTTCTCTTATTGGATATCGTACAGGTCAATGCTACTGCTATACCTTTATGCATATGATAATTTTCAAATACTAGCAACATTCATTTGTTAGTATGCCTGTATATAATCTATTTTAATGGCCAATTTGATTTGTTAGGTTTAACCTTTTTGAATTTTTTTTTTTTATTTTGCACCGGGTGTCCGAGTCTCTTCGAACCCCCACTAATCCCGGGGTGCACAGGACCTCCGCAAGGAGTTTCCCGCAAGTGCACCACGGTTAATTCAGGTTTTACCCAGTCCGATGGCCCTCAGAAATTGTTTGCACCTATTGGATTTCGAACTTGAAACCTTGAAAGGGAGGAAACCCCAAGGCTCAAGTCAATTGCCACCCGGCCAATCCCTGAGGGTTAACCTTTTTGAAACTTTCCCATTTAAAGACTTAAAGAAATAGAAAATTCATGAATATAGTGCAGTAGCTATCAGTGAAATGAGAGTGTAACATAGTGCAGTAGCTATTTGTTGTGGCCAAATGAAGACAGAGTGCAATATCAGTACCACTCTTTTTTCAAATAGAAAATCGAAAATTAATCGAATCTTACCTATTCCGAACGGAAATGGAGATGATTAGGATAATTTCAAAATGTCAAAATTTAATAATATGTAATAGAGTAACCAGATACGATATAAATTTCCTAAAATAACAGGAATTTTTTTTGGGTATCAGGCATACCTGCTGCTGATTTGTTTCCGTGGCACCTTTTTTAGGCAGCTGAAGAGTTGGGTGTGCTTGAAGAGCTTGATTGTTTTGGCGAAGTTCCTTAACTTGGTCATGAATTCCTTTGACCTCAGCTGCAAGATTCCTGACTGTAGCGAGATGACCCACATCCAAAATTCTTGCCATTTTATTTTTCTCTTTGTGCAGCTTCGCCTGAACCACAAACTTATCAACAGCATCCTCTGCGGTATGTACCGTTTTTTGAATCTCCTCCACCAATACTTTCCACTGTTCGCTGTCGCTTGGTAATTTTGCAGCATCGTCTAAGAACCCTTTTAGGTGTTGAACTTCTTTCAGCAGATTCTCTAACTCTCCCTTTGCACCTCCAATTAGCTTTACATTATCAGTTAATAGCTGCAACAGGTTCTCTACCAGAAAATTCACCACTGCATCTGCCATTTTTTTTTTAAAAAAAAATTGGGTACCTAAATCTGTAAATGGAGAGGATATATAATTTTTCAGAGGATAGTTTTCTCAGCTCATAGCGATGAGATCTTCACTTCACCGCTGCCTTATATAAAGAATGTAATATGTGCAATAGATTTTTTTTTTTTTTTTTTTAACTTCACTCGCATTCTGAATTATTTAATCGGTCTTTCTGTGATATAGTTTTTAATGTTTGCCCATAAAAATTATTTGCAAGTGGATTCCATTATTCTGTGGGCTCTGGCCAATCAACGTTAAGGTGGTGGTGTTCTCGGTACTTTCCTCGAGACTCTTCTTGTTTGTAGTAGTTGACGAACACTAGAGATTCGTGGGAAATTCTATATTGTGTTTTTTCTCATTCAAAAGACCACACGAAGTGCCATTATTTGTCACTGTTTACTTGGGGCCAAATATTAGTTGAATCCTCCACAACCCCGCAGCGCTAATGACGGGAATGACATGATTATAATAAGAAGACTTTGGCTTAGTTAATTGAGCCAAGTCGAGGATTGATTATTTCTAAATGGAACTATTTGCAATTATATTAAGTTTACTTACCGCTAGAACTGGATCTGGCCGGTAGCCATGGCCAGCTTCCTTTCACATTGCCAGTTCTTTGATAATAATAACAAATTGATGGTCGCATTATTTTATAGCAGAATAATTAAAGACTTGAGAACATGTGAAGTAATGGAGAGGGAGAGGACTAGGTCAACTGATCATGGATACAGGTGAGTGTGGTCATACAATTTCTAAATTACTAAAACCATGTATTTCAACATCTTATTTTGAATGCACCAGCAATTTAATAAATCTAGTATTGTTATAAATATATTATATTATCGAGGTTCATTTAGTACCACATTGTAAATAAGCTTCGTGAAGAAGCTTATCTTTATGGGACTCCGCTGTAAATATGTTTATCTATTTAGTACTATATTGAAAATAAGCCTCCTGAAGAAGCTTATCACTTCGGCACTCGGTTATGGATAAACATTATCCCCGATAGAAGATTATCCATACCGGGTATAATAAGTTTATCCTTTCGATACTTCGTTATGGATAAACATTACCCCCGGTAGAAGATTATCCATACCAGGTACAATGAACTTATCCTTTCAGTACTCCGTTATAGATAAACATTACCCCCAGTAGAAGATTATCTATACTGGGTACAATGAGCTTATCCTTTCATTACTTCGTTATGGATAAACATTACTCTCTGAGAAGATTATCCATATCTGGTATAGTAGTAGCTTACACAGCAGCTTCCTTTCTTCTATAAATAGAAGAGATTTCAGTTCATTATGTACATCAATTTGAATTCGAATAATATATCAGTCTCTCTCTATACTTGTCTTTACTTTACAATCTTTCTTTTAGAACAAGTTATCAGCACGAGACTCTGCCATCTCGAGCAAATACTTTAAAAGTATTAGAGGTACGAACTTTCTTTTCCTAAATAATGTCAAATCTTTCCAAACTTGAATTTGTAGCCCTAGATATATTGGGAAAAAGCTATATGTCTTGGGTGCTTGATGCTGAAATTCATCTTGATGCGATGGGTCTGGCAGACACCATCAAAGACAAAAATCAGGCATCAAACCAAGACCGTGCCAAAGCAATGATATTCCTACGCCATCACCTTGATGAGAGACTGAAAATGGAATATCTTACTATTAAAGATCCAGTCATACTGTAGAATAATTTAAAAGATCCTGAAGATGGTCGTTCTTCCACAGGCACGATATGCTTGGACTCATCTAAGACTACAAGCTTTTAAATCTATTAGTGAGTATAATTCTGCTATGTTCAGAATTACTTACCAATTGAAATTATGTGGTGATAATATTACTGATCATGATATGTTGGAGAAAACTTTTACCACTTTTTATGCCTTAAATATGCTCATGCAGCAGCAATATCGAGAGATGAGATTTAAAAAGTATTCTGAACTCATCTCACATCTTCTTGTAGTCGAGCAACATAATGGGCTGTTAATGAAAAATTATGAAAGCCGACCTACTGGTTCTTGTCCATTCCCTAAAGTGAATGAGACGAACTTCCACCAAGCTAAACGCGGAAGAGGTCGTGACCCAATCGTGGTCATGGTCGTGGTCGGGGAAGAAACTCTAATCATGGTAATAATAATGCACCAAAGAACCCTCCTCACCACCAACAGTGGAAAGGGAAGGAACAAAAGCATGAAGCGGCGCAAGCACCAAATGCAAAAAATGCATGCTACAGATGTGGAGGAAAAAGGCATCGGTCTCGTACCTATCGTACGCCAAAGCACCCGGTTGAGCTTTATCAAGCCTCCCTGAAGAAGACAGAGAAAAATGCTGAAGCAAATTTTATTTCTGAAGATAATTTAGACATCATGTATTTGGATGTAGCTGATTACTTTGCACTCCCAAAAGGAGAAACAACTCATGTAATCGGTAGTGAATCTGTAAAAATGTAAATATTTTAATTTTTGTTGTTTGTAATAGATAGTATGGTTATGTAATTGTTGTACATAAATAAAAGTTATGTTTTGATAATGATGTTTACTATAATATATTTTATTTATGTCATTTTGAAGAATATGGATAATCCTCAAATTATGTTTGGATCAAAGACAAATCATGAAGATATTTGTGTTATTGATAGTGGAACAACTCATGCCATATTCAAGGATCAGAAATGCTTTTCTTATTTGCATAAGAAAAAAGCAAATGTTTCAATAATTTCTGGTAATATAAGTTTGATTGAAGGCTCCGGAAGAGCCATTATATTTCTATCTAAAGGAACAAAATTTATTATAGATAATGCATTATTCTCCTCCAAATCTCGAAGAAACTTGTTGAGTTTTATAGATATCCGCCGAAATGGGTATCATGTTGAGATAATAGATGAAATGAACGTGGAATATCTTTTTATTACAAAGAATATTTCTGCCCAGAAATACATTGTAGAAAAGTTATCAACTTTATCTTTTGGCTTATACTATTCTAAAATTAGTACAGTTGAAGCACACTCTATCGTAAACCAGAAGTTTACGGATTCAAATACTTTTGTGCTTTGGCATGGCCGTTTGGGCCATCCTGGATCAATAATGATGGGAAGAATTATTGAAAATTCGAGTGGGCATCCATTAAAGAACCTGAAGATTTTTTCAAATGACGAATTTTCTTGTGATGCTTGTTATCAAGGCAAAATGATCACTAGACCATCACCAATGAAGGTTGGCATTGAATCCCTTGCCTTTTTAGAGCATATACATGGGGATATATATGGACCTATTCACCTACCAAGTGGGTTGTTTAGATATTTTATGATCCTAATAGATGCACCTTCAAGATGGTCTTATGTGTGCCTACTATCATCTCGCAACCTGGCATTTGCAAAGCTATTAGCCCAAATAATTCGATCAAGGGCACAATTTCCAGATTATCCTATAAAGGCTATTCGCCTTGATAATGCTGGAGAAGTCGCATCTCAAGCTTTTGATGATTATTATCTATCAGTTGGGATAAACGTTGAACATCCTATAACTTATGTTCATACTCAAAATGGCCTTGCAGAGTCATTTATTAAACGCATGCAATTGATAGCAAGACCACTATTTATGAAAAAAATTGCCCACTACTGTTTGGGGCCATGCTTGCATGCAACATCACTTATCCATCTAAGACCGACATATTATAAATAATATTCTTCGTCATAATTAGTTTTTGGTCATGAACCAAATATTTTCCATCTACGAATTTTTGGATGTGCTGTATATGTGCCAGTAGCAACACCATAGCGCAGTAAGATGGGGCCACAGAGAAAGATAGGAATATATGTTGGGTTTGAATCACCCTCTATTATTCGCTATCTTGAACCATTGACATAAGATTTATTTACTGCTCAATTTGCAGATTGTCGGTTTGATGAAATAATTTTTCCTCAATTAGGGGGAAGAAAAAGGAAATCAAAAGAGAAATTGTGTGAAAAGTTCATCATTATCTCACTTTGATCCACGTACCCCTATATGTAATCAGGAGGTCCAGAAGATCATCCATTTATAGAATATAGCAAATCAAATGCCAGACGCATTTACTGATTTGAAAAGGATAACTAAGTCACATATCCCTGCACAAAATGTGCCTATCCGAATTGATATTCCAGTAGGACCATCTACTAGTATGAGAGCTAATGAACCTAAAGCATGCCTGAAGCGCGGTAGGCATTTGGGTTCTAAGGATCGAAATCCTCGAAAAATAAAATCGACAAATGATCAAAAAGATACTATGAAGGGATCTCCTAAAGATACCCAAGATCTGATAAGTTTCGAGATTCCTGAAGAAATCAATGAACCTGAAGCTCAAGTAAGTGAGAAACTTTTAATAAATTCTACTGGTGATAGGATTAATTTAAATCAATCTGAAATAGGGGTGGATAATATTTTTGCATATAATGTTGCACTTAATATTATGCAAGATAATGAGGATCTTGAACTCCGATATGTCGAAGAATGTCGACAAAGATCTGATTGTCCAAAATGGCAATAGTGTCACGACCCAATTTTCTAACCCGGTCGTGATGACGCCTCTCGTAAAGACAAGGCCAGTCAACTAACCCAACTTGTCTCTTTAATAATTATTAAACATAAAGGAATAAATAAATACAGCTTAACGACAATAATAATAACCAGTGTTTACAGCCCAACATAACCCGACCGGGGTGCCACAAGTCACGAGCATCTAAAAAAAACCTGAACACAACTACAGGGCCAATAATATACAAAATTAAATTTTGAAATTCTAAAGACAATGTCCGGTGCCGCGAACGCTGGCGGTCACCTTGCTCAGCTACAATAGTAATACCTTTAATCAGCTAATATCCCGCTACCGGGTGATCAATACCTGCATCTGCACACGATATGTAGGGAATGCTCATGGGTTATCCAAAACCAAATCCGGACATACGCCCAAGTCTGAAATCATCATACGAATATGCTGAAACTTTCAGATCCCAATTCCGAGGTCGTTTGCTCAAAATTCCAATCATAGCCATTTTCTTCAACTTAAGGTTGCCGCAATGAAAAGTTTCTTTCCAATTTGACTCCGAATTTCCCGAAATTTGACTCTGACCATTCGTACAAGTCAATATACCTGAAATGAAGCTGTTCATGACTTTCAACTACTAAATGACGCGCTAGAGCTCAAAATGACCGATCGGGTCGTTACAAAGAGGTAGTTCAATCGGAATTGAAGTCACTTGCTAAAAGCGAGGTCTTTGGACCAGTAGTTCAAACACCTGCTGGTATAAAACCAGTTGGTCATAAATGGGTTTTTGTGCGAAAAAGGAATGATAAAAATGAAGTTGAAAGACACAAAGCTCGCCTTATTACACAAGGATTCTCACAACGATCTGGAGTCAATTTTGATGAAACATATTCACCTGTTATGGATGCTATAACATTTCGACATCTCATCAGTTTAGCACTACATGAAAAGCTTGAAATACATATAATAGATATAGTTACAGCTTATCTGTACGGTTCACTTGATAATGAAATTTATATAAAAATCCCTGAAGGATTTAAAATGCCTGAAGAAAAATCTCAGGAAATGTATTCAATCAGATTACAAAGATCTTTGAACGGCTTAAAGCAATCTAGGCGCATGTGGTATAATCGCCTTAGTGAATATTTGTTGAAAGAAGGTCACATAAATGATGTTATTTGTCCTTGTATTTTTATAAAGAAAATGGCATCAGAATTTGTTATACTTGTTGTTTATGTAGATGACATAAATCTTATTGAAACTCCAGAAGAGCTCCAAAAGGCAATTGAATATCTTAAGAAAGAATTTGAGATGACTGATCTTGGAAAGACAAAACTTTGTCTTGGACTACAAATTGAACATTTAGCAGACGGTATCTTTATCCACCAATCTGCCTATACAGAAAGGGTCTTAAAACGCTTTTACATGGACAAAGCGGACCCATTGAGTACACCAAAGGTTGTTCGATCACTTGAAGTTAATAATGATTTGTTTCGACCTCCAGAAGAGGACGAGGAACTCCTTGGTCCCGAAGTACCCTATCTCAGTGCAATTGGTGCACTAATATATCTTGCTAATACTACAAGGCCTGACATATCATTTTCTATTAATTTACTAGCAAGATATAGTTCTTCTCCTACATGGGGACATTGGAACAGGATTAAGCATATATTGCGATATTTAAAGGGAACTCTTGGTATGAGTTTGTTTGATGCTAAAAAAGATAGTGTAGATCTTGTTGGTTATGCAGATGCAGGTTATTTATCTGATCCCCATAAAGTTTGATCTCAAATCGAGTACGTGTTTTCATATGGAGGTACTGTCATATCATGGCGCTCCACAAAGCAATCTATTGTTGCTACTTCTTTAAATCATGTTGAGATAATAGCTATTCATGAAGCAAGTAGGGAATGCTTATGGTTGAGATCAATAATTTATTTTATTTGAGAAAAATGTGATTTGGAATGTGAGAAAAGACCCACAATTTTATACGAAGATGTCACGATTCAAACCCCGATCCGGTCGTGATGGCGCCTCTCGTGAAGATAAGGCCAACCAACCAACCCATTTTACTCTTTTAGAATAGTTAAGTATTAATAAACAGTTTTAGTATAATTAAATAATAACAGTCTAAGCAAATATTTCTTTATTAAGTGCGGAATACAACCCAAACGCAGCCCAAACTGGGATGTCATAAATCACGAACATCTATTAGAGTGTAAATACAACTACAAGGACTGAATTAACAAAACAGGAGTGATGAACATAAGGGAGAAAAACAGCATTGCGAATGCTGGCAGCCACCTCACTAAAACTCTGGTAACTCAGCCTCCGATCAGCCTAGAACCCGCTACCGGGTGAATAAATACATACATCTGCACACGCGGTGCAGGGAGTAAAGTGTGTACTCCAACTCGGTGAGTAATAAAGGTAAATAATAACTGAGCAGTAAGAAATCACGTAAAGCAACCATCATGCTGTATAGAAGCAGTGTAAAACCCTTTGAAAAAGCAATGAAGCTGTGAAATCTTTAGCAAATATCTTAGCTCAGTTTAAACCTCTTTTTAAAATGAATTTTTCAACAGTTACTCAATGATTTGCAAAACAGTTAATGCCGATAAGCAGAGAAAATCTGCCCCTCGGGCACAAATACCACAGTATCACAGGTAAAATGACAAGTAAATATGAAAGATGAACACATAAAGGTTCGCCCCTCGGGCAATATCTCAGAACAGTACCAGCCCCTCGGGCTCACTCTCAGAACACACTTTGCCCCCGGGCTCTCTCTTTCAGATCACTTACAGAATAGTACCATATAGTAATCCCTGCGGCGTGCAACCCGATTCCATATATCGTCGACGACACTCACTGGGGGTGTGTGCAGACTCCAGGAGGGGCTCCTTACGGCCTAAGCGCAATATCAAGCCACCTCGTGGCATCATCTCTCTGCACTCGGCCTCACATCACTCGGCATTCGACCTCATATCACTTAAACCACCTTGTGGCATATAAATGTATCTCAGGCCCTCGGCCTCATATCACTCAGCATATCCTCACATATGGCCATCGGTCTCACTCAATCTGAAAATCATCACAAGCCCCTCGGGTATCAGTAAAATAGTAGTTCTTAGCCCAAAACATAATTTAGAAATATCATTTAAGTTTCAAATCTGAATAAAAGTGGCTGAGTTGGTAAAACAGTAGATATTAACAGGACTGAGTTCAAATAGTAAGTCAAAACAGTGAGTAAACAGTGATAAAATCCTCTAAGGGTTTAAATAGTCGGCACGAAGCCCAAATATGGCAATCAGCCCAAATTATGATGATAACAAATAGTTTCAATCAAATACGCGGTAAAATCAATAATCGGGATGGACCAAGTCACAATTCCCAATAATTTACAACCACACGCTCGTCATCAAGCGCGTGTCTCACCTAAATATAGCACTACGATGTGCAAATTCGGGGCTCAGGACATCATTTACAATCATTACTCACCTCGAACCGGCGAAATCTCAAGCTCGCGATGCCTTTGCCCCTCAAATCGGCCTCCACGAGCATCGAATCTATAAAAAATCAGAACGAATATATCACAATATGCTAAGGGAACAAAGCTCAAGCGAAAACAATAAATAACAAGCACAAATCCCGAAATTACCAAAACTCGAGTCCCGGACCCACTTCTTGAAACTCAGAAATTTTCATATCAACGGGTTCCTTATCCTCCCATGAGTTCATACATATCAAAAGTTCTCAAATCCTACCTCAAATGGTCCTTCAAATCCCAATTCAAAAGTCCAATTTCTCAAGCCCTAGTTCTTCAATTTTAGGCTTAGTTTCCATGAATTTCTAGGTGGATTACACAATATAATCGAGTTTCAAGACCACAATTCTTACCTCAAGTTGTTCCCCTTGAATTCCCTCTTTAATCTCCACCAAGAAGCTCTTAAAATAATCAACCATGGAGGAAAAATGACCCAAAATCGCGGATGAAATGAAATTATAACATTTTGCCCAACACTGTTCCTCCTTTATTGCGTTCGCGACCTAAGCCTCACGAACGCGAAGCACATATTTTTAATTTCTCAAAAATAACCCTATGCGAATGCGATAGGGTACCGCGTACGCGATGGTTCAATCCCCAGACCTACGCGAACGCGAAGAACAATTTATTAGCCTTCTGCGAACGCGAGTATTCAAATGCAAACACGAAAATCCTGGCTTTCCAAATTCCGTCTACGCGAATGCGAGGCTCCTCTCGCGAACGCGAAGAGATAAATCTCTGCAACACCTGAAATGAAAATCTGCAACTTTTAATCTTAGAAAATGGTGCGATTGACCACCCGAAACTCACCCGAGTCGCCCGGGACCTCAACCAAAAATACCAACACATCCTAAAATCTCGTTCAAACTTGTTCCAATCATCAAAACACCTCAACCAACATCAAATTACCCAAAACTCATCGAATTCAAGCCTAAGTTTTCCAAAAGCTTCCGAAATACGCTTTCGATCAAAAACCCAACCAAACCATGTCCGAATGACCTGAAATTATGCACACACATCCCAAATGACATAGCGAAGCTACAACAACTCTCGGAATTCCATTCCGACCCTTGGATCAAAATCTCACCTATCAACCGGATATCGTCAAAATACTAACTTTTCCAATTCAAGCCTAATTCAACACCTGACTTCCAAAGCCAATTCCGATCACACTCCCAAGTCCCAAATCACCTAATGGAGCTATCCAAATCATAAAAATTTCGATCCGAGCTCATATGCAAATAAGTCAAATCCTTGGTCAAACCTTTCAAATTCAAAGCTTTCAAGCGAGACCGTTCTTTCAAATTCATACCGATTTCCGTGAAAACCAAAACCAACGATCTACATCAGTCATAACACATGACACGGGGCAAGTCATGCCCGAGAACTGGCGATCAAGGTGCAAAAGCTCAAAACGACCGGTCGAGTCGTTACAGAAGACAATGCTGCATGCATAGCCCAATTGAAGGGAGGATTTATAAAAGGAGATAGAACGAAGCACATTTCCCCAAAATTATTCTACACACACGACCTTCAGAAAAATGGTGACATTGATGTACAACAAATCCGTTCAAGTGATAATCCAACAGATTTATTCACTAAATCTTTGCCTACTTAAACTTTTGAGAAGATGATATACAAGATTGGAATGCGGAGACTCAAATATTTAAAATGAGGTTTTTATCAGGGGGAATAAAATATGCAATGCGTACTACTAAATATGTGCACTCTTTTTCCTTCACTAGGTTTTTTTTCCCATGTGATTTTTCCTAATAAGATTTTAATGAGGCATATTATCTTGTAATGAGCATCCAAGGGGGAGTGTTATAAATATATTATATTATGGATGTTCATTTAGTACCTCGTTGTAAATAAGCTTCCTGAAGAAGCTTATCCATATGGGACTCCACAATAAATATGTTTATTTATTTAGTACTCTATTGGAAATAAGCCTCCTGAAGAAGCTTATCACTTTGGTACTCGATTATGAATAAACATTATCCCCGGTAGAAGATTATCCATACTGGGTTTAATAAGCTTATTCTTTCGATACTCCGATATGGATAAACATTACTTCCAGTAGAAGATTATCCATACCGGCTATAATAAGCTTATCCTTTCGATACTCCGTTATGGATAAACATTACTCCGATAGAAGATTACCCACAATAGAAGATTATCTATACCAGGTGCAATGAGCTTATCTTTTCAGTACTCCGTTACTGATAAATATTACCCACAGTAGAAGATTATCTATACCGGGTACAATGAGCTTATCCTTTCAGTATTCCGTTATGGATAAACATGACTCTCAGTAGAAGATTATCCATATCTGGTATAGTAGCAGCTTACACAACAACTTTCTTTCTTCTATAAATAGAAGAGATTTTAGTTCACTAGGTACATCAGTTTGAATTCGAATAATATATCAGTCTCTCTATACTTGTTTGTAGGGTCTTTATTTTATAACAACGATGACTTTTCGCAGCTCATTATAGTCAAGTTGTTAACCATTTGTCGGTGGCCTTTCCAAAATTTAATATTTCGTATTCTTTGCATTTCCATTTTTTTTCACAGACTATATTTTTTTCCGTATTAGTTTACCAACGGACGAGGAATTATTTAAAAACAAAAACAAGTGTATAACCATTTGTTAATGGCCTTTCCAAATTTTCATAAGTATTTCGTTTTGTTTGCGCTTCAATTACATTTTTCTATCTAGTGTATTTTGTTTGTACCTTAGTATTAATTTAGTGACGGACTAGGAAGATCAATAATTCAATATGAATGGATTAAACATAGTGGATTGCTATGGAGAAGATGGGAAAGTGAAAGAATCATTAAAGGTGTGGACAGGGACCTAGGAATTCGATTTGACCATTTCTATTGTTTGGTAATTGAATGTCTTTTGGAGCTGATGATCAAGTTGCATACCTTTTTCCTTAATCTTATTTTTGAGGTTCTTTCGATATCCTTTTTTCTTTTAATGGAATGAGTAATGACCTCCGATTAATAAATGACTTAGAACAATAATTGAGCGGAGTCGACGAGTAGTAATAATAAATTCTACCAAACTAAAATTTCATTAAATAAAATGACATCATGTAGGCATTACATTATAGCTCGATCTGGTGACTTTCATGTTATCATGTTCAAATAATTAATGAGGTATATACTCTCTCTCCCCCACTTTATTTAGTGCATTTTTCTTGTCTTTAAAAAAAAAATAATAAGTAGTACTCCATCCGGTCCACAATAAGTGATTTTTTGACTTATTTTTGTGATTCAAAATATTTGCTTTTTTTAAATTTTAAGAATGAATTAATTTTTTTCTAACATTGCCCTTGGAGCAAATATTGTTGGAGTATGCGTTAGGAGTGTTTACGTGAACAAATAGTAAAGGTTAATATGATCAATTTCATTTTTAATTAATGTTAAAATGCGAATTTCTTAATATGTGTGAAAATAACTAAAAAATCATTTATTGTGGACCGTAGGAAGTAATTTTTATATTTAAAAATAATTTAAGATTAAATTTTACATTTATTTTTAATATGAAATAATTTATAGTGATAAAAATATTATCTATGATATGATTTAAATAACAAGTATTATATTTTATTATAGGTTAAGCACGTTATACGAATTGAGATGGAGAGATAGAGTTGGTGGTTCTATTTTATTAATATTTCTAGCGACTAAAGACTTGAGATGTGTGGAATACTGGTAAGAGCATATGCCTATACTTCTAATCCTACAAGTCTAGTTTTTAAGAAATACTAGTAATAAGGTTTAAATGGCCTCATTTTATGTACGACCTTTAGAGCACAAATCTCAATAACCGGTCATAGTCATCAGTTTACCCACATGCTCGTCGCGTGGTCATATTATAGGTCGATTATGAATATTTCAACGCGTAAAAGTAAAAACGTTATTTAATATTCAATTTAAATTGGAACATTAATCAAGTTTCTGATGATCACATATCACATGATTTGGTATCACAACTTGCCCCTGAACTCTATCTATTCGTTTGCTATGTTAGTAGATGCCTTCGTGAAAGCACATGTCGGGGCTATAAAGGTAGCAACGAGGAAATCAGACGTTTTTAAGATATGACAGAGGAACGTTGAGATGTTAAGAGAGTTCGTATCCCGGTTTCAAATGAAGCTAATGGAATTACCACATGTTTCAGATGACTGGGCGATGCGGGCTTTTATGCATGGTTTGAACAAGCGCAGTTCGATCGCGTCTCGACAATTAAAGCAATACCTTATTGATTATCCCATTGTGACGTGGTCAGACGTGCATAATCGTTACCAATCAAAGATCAGGATCGAGAACGGCCAGTTGGGAGCCCCCTCGGGTTTAGTTCATCCTAATAGATTGACAGCTAAGCCCCCGAGGGATACAAATAGGGAATCAAGATCGAACAAGGAACGGTATCAGCCGTATGTAGATCGGAGAAACAACAGCTTCGGGCGTAATGCTCCTCGAAATGATCAAAGAAATAATCGAGGTCAAAGCTCTCTGCTACTCATGAGTAGGAACGGGTTCAATAAACATACCGACTTCGCGGAAGCACCTCAATTATCGGAGTATAATTTCAGTGTAGATGCATCAGGGATCGTGTAAGCTATTGGAAATATCAAGGACACCAGGTGGCCCAGGACTATTCAAACCGATCTCAAAGAAATCCACTTGATGTGTAAGTATCATGAAACACATGGCCATAGAGCTGAAGATTGCATGCAGCTAAGGGAAGAAGTGGCTCGGCTGTTCAACGAGAGTCATCTTCGAGAATTTCTCAGTGATCGAGCTAAAAACCCCTTTAAGGAAAGGGATTCAAAGAGAAAAAATTAGCAAGAAGAACCGCAACATGTAATCCATATGATCGTTGGTGGGGTTGATGTTTCACAAGGGCATGTGTTCAAACGTACCAAAGTGTCGATCACCAGGGAAAAATGGACTTCGAGCTATGTGCCCGAGGGCGTCCTATCTCAACCACACAATGACGCCCTAGTAATTTCTATTTTGTTAAAAACAATTCAAGTTAAACGTCTTCTAGTGGATACAGGTAGCTCAACAAACATAATCAGATTGAGGGTCGTAGAGCAGCTCGGCCTTCAAGATCAAATTGTGCCTGCATCCCGAGTCCTAAATGGCTTCAACATGGCAAGCGAAACAATAAAGGGGAAGATAATCCTACTAGTGAACATGGCGGGGACCATCCAAGATATGAAATTCCATGTCATCGAAGGTGACATGAGGTATAATGCACTTCTCAGGAGGCCCATGGATCCACAACATGGGGGTTGTACCTTCAACGCTTCATCAAATGATGAAATTCCCAACAGTGGATGGCGTGAAACGATCTACGGAGAACAACACATTGCAAAGGAAATATTTTCAGTGAAGTGACACTGATTCTAGTACCTTCGACTTCGGAAAAATTGGGGGCCAAAGATAAATAGGCGGCCGAATATCAATCACCTATTCCAGTCTCGATCGAGCCGGAAGAACAGGTAGTCAAAGAAGAAAAAGAGGATTTCCTTAATCCTCGAACCTTCGTTGTTCCCGAAGAGTCTGACGCAACCAAGTCAATAGTCGAGGAATTGGAACAGGTCATACTAATGGAGTACATGCCCGAGAAAAAGGTATACCTGGGAATGGAATTAACCCCTCCACTCAGGAAAAAACTTATTCAATTTCTTATCAATAATATGGATTGTTTTCTTGGTCCCATTTGTACATAACATGGATCCCGTCGAAAATAACAACTCACCGGCTAAGCATCGACCCCAGGTCCAAACCAGTAAAGCAAAAAAGGAGGCCCCAATCCAAGGTGAAGCATGCATTCATAAATGATGAGGTAACCAAGCTTCTTAAAATAGGGTATATTCAAGAGGTAAAATACCCTGAGTGGTTAGCCAACGTAGTTGTAGTTCCTAAAAAATAAAAAAACCTTAGAATGTTCATAGATTATAAGGATTTAAACAAAGCTATCACTAAAGACTCTTTTCCACTGCCTAACATCGATCGCATGATCGACGCCACGATCGACCATGAGATCCTTAACTTTCTCGATGCCTACTCCGAGTATAATTAGATTAAGATGAACCTATGGGACTAGGAGAAGACCTCGTTTATCATTTAAGTTTGGAACTTATTTTTACAACATAATGCCCTTCGGACTAAAAAATGCGGGAGCTACATACCAGCACCTAGTTAACAAAATATTCGAGGAACAGATAGGTAAATCAATGGATGTTTACATTGATGATATATTGGTTAAGTCCCTATGCGCAGAGGACCATTTAATTCATTTGCAGGAAACATTCAAAATCTTGAGGAAGTACAACATGAAGCTTAACCCGTAAAAGTGTGCCTTCTGAGTCAGCTCGGGCGAGTTTCTCAGTTCATGATATCTAATCGAGGAATCGATATCAACCCCGATAAGATCAAGGACATCGAGGATATCATAACCGTGGATAACATGAAAAGTTGTGCAAAGGCTAACAGGACGAATAGCCGCCTTGAGTCGATTCATTTCGAGGTCACTAGATCGAAGTCATAGGTTCTTTTCCTTGCTTAAAAAGAAAAAGGATTTCACATAGACCCCGAAATGCCAAAAAGCCTTGGAAGAATTAAAGCGATACGTATCGAGCCCACCTCTACTTCACACCCTGAATGTAGATGAAAAGCTTTGGTTATATTTGGCAGTATCCGAAATAGTGGTCAGTGGGTATTAGTTCGAGAAGAACAAGGTACGCAATTCCCTATTTATTATGTAAGTCTAACTCTAGAAGATACTGAAACTAGATACCCCCACTTAGAAAAATTATCACTTGCATTAATAAGTGCATCTAGAAAGTTAAACCCATATTTCCAGTGTTACCCAATATGTGTGTGTCGACGCCCACTTTTTTCTCGCGAAATCAGGTTTACGACATTTGGGAAGATAACTCTATTCCCGTTTGGGAATTGGGTTTTTGGATATGAAGAGTCACCACCTAATGATTAAGTGCATTAGGACACTAAGGGTTTTGAGTTGGAAAACCAGAGTTTGGCTAAGGGCTAGAAATTATCTCGAGGGGAAGTTTTTAGGCACCCCTCAAGATCCACTAGTGTGGTTCCCGACCATGTTACAATTGTGACTTTACAGATAAGTAGTTAGGGTTCAAATAAAGGGGTTTACACACAAGTTTAGAACTCATTTGAGAATAGATAAGGAATAATTTTGTGAAAGAAGGATTCAGATAACTTATCGAGTAAGAAGAGGAAAAGAAACACATAAAGGGAGGGGGTTCTAGGTTTGCAAAATACATGGATCATCCACACAACACCGGTAGCCAATCGTACACATGGTGTTATCTCTTGATCATCATCTCCATGTTTACCCTTCCCACCCCGTTAAGGTATTAAGCGCGAAATGGTATCGTTACTTATTGCATGTTATTATCCGTCCCCATCCTATCAGTCCTGGAGGCATTTGGGGCTACTAATCCTAAAGGGGAGGAAGTTGGGCTTTTCAGAGTTAAAAAAAGGATAAAAATCTAAGGCAGAAATCAAAATACATAAGCAGTTAAAAGGGAGCTAGTAGCAATTAAGGGCTCAAACAGGCATCCTCATTTAAAGAAACAAATTGTTTAGCACGACTTGCAAACACTGGTTAAGTCTTTAATTAAATTTAATGTAGGAAGGGTGGTTGATAAATCACATATTTTCAGATAAGTAGTCCAAGTTAGGCTTGCCTAAAGACTGGTGTAATTGGTTAATGGCCTACAGGTTTGCCTAGGTGATGCTTACAATCATGGTATCTAAGTGATAACAACAAAGTCAGATTTATTACATGACTCATATAATATAATAACTTTACTAATTTAGTAAATTGATAAATAACTCCAAAAATAATGTTCTAAAATAATTAGATGTGAAGAGTTAGAAAGAGAATTTATTCCAAAACTCAGTGAACACTGAGCGACCTAAAATAATTAATAGAAAAATGATTATTGAGCTCAAACCTTGTAGTGTTGTGTTTATTTGGGAGAATAAGCCAAAAGTAAGGGAAATTTTCAAAATGTGATTGTTGAATTAACACCAAAGCTGTAAGCTCCGATTTTTGCATTTTACTCCAAAAGAGTGAAGTTTTATGGTAAAAATAAGGCCTAAAACACGTGGAAATAGTAAAAAGATATTGCTTCTGAAATATAGACCATACCTCAAATAATTCTGATAAAATAAATGTCAAAACAATCATAGAATTGCACATTTAAATGGTAAAAGACATAACTCATTTTAAATGCCTTTTGTTGCAACTCATAATTAACTATTCAAACACACAGCATAAGAATAAGAAACTGATTTTACCTATTAACATGCTATGATCAAATAAAACAAATTAAAACTAAATAAGCAAGTAGCCAAATAGTGCAGGCAAGCACCGTTGTCCTAAACACATAGCAAATATTCATGTAGTCCTCCCATTCCTAGTAAATACCCTTTCATAATGGTATTAGTGTCACTACAAGCCTATTACAAGGCAGATTGAGTGAACTAAATAATAAGATTTCAATGGCGATTCATCTCACTCAAACAAACCAAACAAAGCATAGTGACTTAGTACTTACACTGAGGCACGCTTGTTAGTCTTAAAGACGTGATATCTAAGCTCAGTTATAGGAAGATGCTAGACAAGGCTATGAGTCCTCCTATTAAACATGAAGTTAATCACCTCATACTCGTAAATGTGATACATGGCGGTTAAAATCCTATGACATGGTGAGCATGTAAACAAATTCTAATAATAAGATTAAACAACAGAGAACTACCATGCATCCCTTAGGCATACTTTTATTTAAGAAGCATCATGTTACATTTTTTAGTACTAAGGATACGGTGTCTAAATGATGGGAAACTTCAGTACAAGTTAAAAGTCTAAACAAAATCTGTATTACTTGTTTGGTTAAGCCTAAATCATAGTATCTATTATACAGAATATTCTAAACAAGTCCAAACGGATCAAACAAATAATAATCCTGCATACAAGTTATCTATCGCACAAAAAATCAGAACATACAAATAGAATTAAGCACATACTAAGGTTTAAGAGACGTATCTGGCTCTATACTGGCATAATTTCAATAGAGTGCCGCATGACACTCAGTATCTCGACATGGCCAAGAATTTTACAAAATACAAAACTAAAGAGAAGGACTAGTCTATTATAACAACAAAGAATACGTACAGGAATCATAATGCGTTGTTCAGGAGACTAACCGGTTTGTGGAGTATCAAATTCATAAGAAGAACCAGAAATTCAAATAATGATTCACGGACAGAGCTTCAACAACAGTAAATATGCCAAACAAACTCCAGAAATACGCAGCGATTGCAATGAGAAAACTCGAAGGATAGCGACAAGAATACTCAAATCTCGATGCTCCGAGATCACCAAAACTTCTAAGAATTTCGAGCAACGATTGTGTCGAGTGAAATAAAAGAAAACAAAGTTTGCTTTGGCTTGAAATAAGAAAAGAAGTAGTCGAAGAGCAGTGAATACAAAGTATATCATAGCAAAAGAAAAGTTATGGAAGTGATGAAGAGCAATGATCGAAAGTCCTCCTCCTCGTCTTGTTTTTTCCCCTTAACAATAGTAGTATTTATAGCTCAAAATTATTAATGATCTAAGTAAAAAATGATAGAAATTAAGGCTAACAATTAGTACTTGACAGAATAAATAAGCAGAATCGGAGGCCATAACTTTGGGGAAAAAATAATTCTTTCTATATGTAAAAGTACATGAATAGATATCAAATTCAACTAAAATAAAATTAGATCAATAATAAATCATGTCAAGAAGGAAAGAAACTTACGGGATTGAGTTTCTCTATATATCAAATCAATAAAAGCGGAACCCGCGATAAATTCAAAATCTTTACCTATTTGGGGACTCCTATGAACTTGGACATATTCTTCAATGAAGTTTGTACCCAAATCTTCCATCAAAATTCGTTCTTTACAGGAAGAGATATAATTTCTGATTTTGAGTGATTTGTGAAGAAACTATGCTATGACATTTGGTAATAAAGTAGTAAAATAATTAAGGAAATAACTAAATAGAAAAGGGAAGGAAAGTAAGAGAATAAATAAGATAATGGACTAAAGAAGGGAAAAATGAATGTTTGTTGCCGACGAGGAAGGTATAAAATCGGTGAATTGGTTTGGGGTTAGTCTCGTTGAGATTTGGTTTAAAGTGGTTGGGATTAGGATATTGCTGGGTGAAGCGGGCTTCATTCGGACAAAGAGCACATGTTGGGTTAGATAAATAGGTCCAATTGGGAGTTCAAATAAGGCTAAAATTGAAATGAATGGGGCTAACATTTAAATAGCTATTTTTCCCATTTTTTTATTTTACAAAAATAATAAAATAATTTATAAAAATAAATTAAAGATACTAAAATGATTAATAGTACATAATTATCAAATTAAAAATACTGAAGTTAGTTTTAAAAATATAAACACAATTAAATCTTAAAATAGGCTAATATTGCAATTATATGTCATTTAACTTTAAAAATATGCAAAAATTATGTTAGGTATATTTTAGTATAAATATGAGAATCCCATAGGCGAATTGCCAAAATGACAATTTGGAAAATACTTATTGGGTTTTTCTTAATAAAATAGGGCAATAAAATTGATTTAAAAATCTTTAAAAATTAAGAAAAAATGGGAAAATCCTTGGACATATTTATATATGCATACATATGCTATTTGAAAGGTATTTTGCATATAAAAATATACAGGAAAAAATGGGTATCAACAGCTGCCCCTCTTTACCCGGGAAGGATGAAAGAGTTGTCGGGTAAAGATATGATGGCCAATTTGACCGAACAAAATGGTTTGAAGAATTTTGACCGAGCTATGGTTCTTGAGCTGCCTACATATCCTTGGTCTTATAGGAATCAAGCAATATGTAGTTCAGGATCCTTTGGCGGACTATGCCGATGGAGATTTCGAAAAATGGATATGATGGTCAGGTTGAGAAGGAGAGTCAGAGTCTGATAGGCTGCGGAACCAGAGCGAGATCGCTCCTGCTGAGATAGCCATTGCTAACCGGTGTACCTGCAAGTGAGCAATACAAACATATATTGTGCATAAATTTAAACGTGATGCAAGTTCCCATTGGACCATGAATGTTGTCTTTGGACGGGTAGGATGACGTCCCTAGACCATGATGTCTTGGGCCATGAAGCGCATAATAGAGGATTCACAGGACATGAAATGACGTTCTTGGGCTATGGAAATGCTGTCTTTGAATAATGATATGCAAAGATACAACGGGGGT
Source organism: Nicotiana glauca (assembly GCA_026770625.1). Classification (NCBI taxonomy): domain Eukaryota; kingdom Viridiplantae; phylum Streptophyta; class Magnoliopsida; order Solanales; family Solanaceae; genus Nicotiana; species Nicotiana glauca. The sequence goes on along the minus strand of MU685850.1, from coordinate 90,357 downwards.
CCTCAGGCCTTGGCATGGCATTCTCGGGCTATGAAAATGGTGCCTTTGAACAATGACGCCCTTGGACAATTTGGCGATCTTTCATCCCATGAGATGCAGAAGGTGGCGATCTTTCAGCCGATGCAAGACGTGAATGAAAGGCGGCAATATTTTCAGCCATGCAAGATAAGAAGAGGCGATATTTCAGCTGGTGCAGAATTTAAAATAGAGGTGGCGATATTTCAGCCGGTGAAGGATGGAGCCGGAGCTTAGTCCCGGAAGGTAGAAGAGTAGCCTTATGCAACGCGAGAATGTGCAGATGGAGACAATGCTTAGTCTCGGAAGGCAGAAAGGTAGCCTTATGCAAAATGCAGATGGAGGTAGAGCTTAACCTCAGAAGGCAAAAAAGTAGCCTTATGCAAAAAATGGAGATAATGCAGATGGAGACAATCCTTAGTCTCAGACGGCAGAAAGGTAGCCTTATGCAAAATGCAGATAATGCAGATGAAGACAATGCATAGTCTCGGAAGGCAGTAAGGTATCCTTATGCAGAAAATGCAGATGGAGGTAGAGCTTAACCTCGGAAGGCAGAAATGTAGCCTTATGCAAGAAATGCAGATAATGCTTAGTCTCGAAAGGCAAAAAGGTAGCCTTATGCAAAATGCAAAATAATGCAGATAGAGACAATGCTTACTCTCGAAAGGCAGAAAAGTAGCTTTATACAAAATGCGAATAATGCAGATGGAGACAATGCTTAGTCTCGAAAGGCAGAAAAGTAGCCTTATGTAAAATGCAGATAATGTAGATGGAGACAATGCTTAGTCTCGAAAGGCAGAAAAGTAGCCTTATGCAAAATGTAGATAATGTAGATGGAGACAATACTTAGTCTCGAAAGGCAGAAAAGTAGCCTTATGCAAAATGCAGATAAAATGCAGGATGGAGGTATAGCTTAACCTCGGAAGGCAGAAAGCAACCTTATGCAAAAAATGTAGATGGAGACAGGGCTTAGTCTCTAAAGGTAGAAAGGTAGCCTTATACAATGCAAGAAATAAAAGTTGAATAGTAATGAGATATCTTAGCTGGTAGATGATAGCTGATTGCATCGTTTTGGCTGCTGGGGATGTTGTGTACGGATTGCAATTGTAAATAGATGATGATTTTGAGGAGTTGCATTCTTGATAAAGTATGAGTGCATAAATATATCTAATGACATTGCAAATTGAGTGCCTGCATCCAAAGAAAAATTGTGAGTTTTGTAAATATGGGAAGGTTAGTTCGTCTTCCCGTGGCCTTTGCTCATCCTTCTTCACATTGTGTTTTCATTGGGGTAGCGTTGCTAAACAAAACAATCTCGATAATAGTCATGCATGATTTAGTAAAATAGTGTAACGTAAATAAATAATTGAAAATAATAGTTTTCTTTTTAGATGAGCCGACGACTGCGACGCGGTTCAAGATATTGCAACCTCTATTGCTCCAAAATTTTAAGGGTCCTCCTCAAAATCTGCCCCAGTTTACTGGGCTGCTGCTTCCGACGGCTACGTGCAATGAATGACTGAAATCAACTCCGGAATTTTGAGGGTCCTCCTCAAAATTCTGCCTCAGTTTCCAATAGCGGGGGGAAGATGGAAATTTTATTAAATTGTAAACGAACCCAAAGGGATGCCTACGTATTCGCTCTTAAACAGGAATCAAGTTAGGCATAGTTCAAATTACATCATAAAGAAATCATAAAGGATTACATATAGTAACGCTTAACTGCATCTGAATTGATCGGTTTTGGCCTGACTTCTTCGTCCATTTCTGCAAGTATGAGGGCTCCTCTGGTAATAAACCGATGAACCATGTACGGACCTTACCAGTTGGGAGAGAATTTCCCTTTGTCTTCATCTTGATGTGGAAATTTATTCTTCAACACAACTACCCTGGTGTAAACTTCCTTGGCTTGACTCTTTTGTGAAAAGCTCTGGACATTCTGTTATGATACAATTGATCGTGGCAAACTGCATTCATTCTCTTCCAATCTATAAGATCCAACTGCTCGTAGCGACTCTTTACCCATTCTGCATCATCTAACTCCGCTTCTTGTATGATTCTCAAGGAGGAATTTCTACCTCGGCGGAAATGACTGCTTCCGTACCATAAATCAGCATATAAGGAGTTACCCCGGTTGATGTGCAAATTGTGGTGCGGTATCCTAATAAGGTGAATGATAACTTCTCATGCCACTTCTTGTGCTTTTATATCATTTTTCTCAGTATATTCTTGATATTCTTGTTGGTCGCTTTTACAGCTCCATTCATCTGAGGCCTGTAGGCTGTAGAATTCTTGTGTTTGATCTTGAACGTTTCACGTATTGCTTTCATCAGATCACTATTGAGATTGGACCCATTGTCAGTAATGATTGACTCCGGAATTCCGAACCGACAAATAATATGATCGCAGATGAAATCTGCCACAACTTTCTTGGTTACTACTTTATATGTTGCTGCTTCTACCCATTTGGTGAAATAATCGATTACTACCAGAATAAACCTGTGCCTGTTTAATGCGGTAGGCTCGATTGGTCTAATAACATCCATTCCCCAAGCGGCGAACGACCATGGCGAGCTTGTTACAGAAAGCTCATTTGGAGGCACCTTTATCATATCCGCATGTATCTGACAACGACTGCATTTGTAGACATACTGGATGCAGTCTGTTTCCATAGTCATCCAAAAATATCCTGCCCGGAGTATCTTCTTTGCTAAGACAAAACCATTCATATGTGGATCGCAGGCCCCTGCGTGAACTTCTTCTAATAACTTGGATGTTTCCTTTGCTTTGACACACCTTAGTAATCCCAAATCGGGAGTCCTCCTGTATAGGATTCTTCCACTGTGAAAGAAGTTATTAGACAATCGCCGAAGGGTGCGCTTCTGAGTAGCGTTGGCAAGTTATAGGTATTCTGTTGTTGTCAAGTACACCTTTATGTCATGGAACCATGGTTTCCCATCTGCTTCTTCCTCGACATAAGCACAGTAAGCTGGCTGATCTTAAATATTTACCGGGATAGGATCAATGAAATTCTTATCTGGGCGTTGAATCATAGATGATAAGGTAGCCAGTGCATCTGCGAATTCATTCTGGATCCTGGGAATGTGATGAAATTCTATCTTTGTGAATCTCTTCCTCAACTCCTGTATGTGATGCAGGTAAGGAAGTATCTTAGAGTTCTTGGTTGCCCATTCTTCTCGGACCTGATGTATGAGCAAGTCTGAATCCCCGATCACTAGCAACTCCTGAATGTTCATGTCAAGGGCCATCTTGAGCCCCAAAGATTCAGGCTTCGTATTTGGCCATATTGTTGGTGCATGGGAACTTGAGTTTGGTGAATACCGGGTAATGCTGGCCGATTTCTGATACAAGGACTGCTCCTATTCCAACTCCCTTGAAATTTACAGCTCCATTGAAAAACATTCTCCAACCATCATAGGATTTTGCAATATCCTCTCCTATGAAAGACACTTTTTCATCATGAAAATACGTCTTTAAAGGCTCGTATTCTCCGCCCACGGGATTCTCAGTGAGATGATCTACCAATGCTTGTCCTTTGATTGCCTTCTAAGTCACGTAAACAATGTTGAATTCACTTAGCAGGATTTGCCACTTGGCGAGCTTGCCATTGGGCATGGGATTTTGGAATATATACTTTAGTGGATCCATTCTGGATATGAGATGGGTAGTGTAGGCACAAAAATAATGCCTCAATTTCTGAGCTACCCAAGTCAGAGCACAATAGGTGCACTCTAATAGAGAATACCGGACCTCGTACGGGGTGAACTTCTTGCTGAGATAGTAGATGGTTTGCTCATTTCTCCATGTTTCATCGTGTTGTCCCAAAACCAAGACGGGCGGCGTCGACAAGTATTTCTTGATTTTGTCAAATTCTTTCTGGCAATCATTCGTCCATTTGGTAGTGACGTCCTTCTTCAATATTTTAAAGATGGGTTCACAAATGACAGTGGACTGAGCTATGAACCGACTGATATAGTTGAGTCTCCACAGGAAACTAATCATGTCCTTCTTGTTCTTTGGCGGTGGCAATTCTTGAATGGCCTTAACCTTTGATGGATCCAATTCTATTCCTCGACGACTCACGATAAGCCCCAGTAATTTTCTGACAGGAACCCCGAATGCACACTTGATGGGATTCAATTTCAAATTTTACCTTCTCAGTATGTTGAAGAATTTCCTCAGATCTTCCATGTTGTCAGCTGCTTCCTTGGATTAGATGATGACATCATCTACATATACCTCAATTTCCTTGTGTATTATGTCATGAAAGATAGTAGTCATGGCCCTCATGTAAGTGGCAACCAGTATTCTTTAACCCAAATGGCATCATCTTGTAGTAGTACATCCCGCACGGTATAATGAAAGCTATTTTCTCCGCATATTCTTCATCCATCCATATCTGATGGTACCCAGCAAAACAATCAACAAATGACTGCAGCTCATGCTTGGTGCAGTTGTCAATAAGAATGTGTATGTTTGGCAAGGGGAAGTCGTCTTTGGGACTGGCCCGATTATGATCCCGGTAGTCGACACAAACCCTAACCTTCCCATCTTTCTTCAGCACTGGTACAATGTTGGCTAACCATGTTGGATATTCTACCACCCTGAGAACCTTGGCTTTGACTTGCTTGGTGACTTCTTCCTTGATTTTCAAACTCAGGTCAGGTTTGAGTTTCCTGAGCTTCTGCTTTACTGGCGGACATGTTGGATCTGTTGGCAGTTTGTGAGCTACAATAGATGTACTGAGATCAGTCATATCATCATACGACCAAGCGAATATGTCCTCATATTCCTTTAGAAACTCTGTGTACTCTTTCTTTTCTGATGGTGACAGGTAAACACTGATGCACGTTTCTTTGACATTCTCTGTATTCCCCAAGTTAACGACCTCAGTTTCGTCCAAGTTAGACTTAGGCCTATTTTCAAAATCCTTAACTTCTTTAACAACCTCTTCTGGTATATCATCTTCTGAGTCTATATCAGTTTGTTGTGTTGTCTCGTTGCAAGTCACAATCATCGGTCCATCATCAAGATAAGTAATAGTAATGCTGTGTAAATAAAGTAAATGATAAAGAAAATAATAAGAGCGAGATATATATAAGAAACTGAAATGCTTTGATCAAATTTCATAACTGTTTGGGAACATCTGAGCTCTTTTTTCGAAATTAAAGAAAATACGGAAAGGAAATTGACTGGTAAAAAAGTAAAATGTGATGCATGGTGCTTTGTTTAGCCTTGCTACCCCGAAGCTTTCCGGGCCCTGGTGGTTCTGATGGACCAATTATTGAGGCGCGCCCCTTGATTCACAGCTTGTATGGAAGGGCCTTCCTCCCCCTCCTCGTAAAAAATAACACAGCAGTCCATATCATCGTCCTCCAAATATAGATTCTTCATTGCTGCCAATGCTTCCTCTTCTTTCGACCCATATATGGTATTTGCCGGTTGGAAAGTCTGCTCCAGATGAGGTATCGGATGTTCTAGTTGATATAGGGACTGCGCCATGGTGGCGACCAGTGGTTGAACTCTTCCCAAGTGTATTCATACCCCAAACCAAATGTGGTGCCATGTTTCTTCAGCTTGATGGGTTTGGCAATTCCTTGGAGGTTTCTGCCAAGTCCCTTTCCAGGCTCATATCCACACCAATTCAAGATACTTTCAATCTTGTTATCCCACAATTTATCTTTGTCCATAGCGTTGACCCGCTCGATGTGATGGTAAGTTTCTCCACCTATTCTCCTCCTTTCTCCAATCATTGGGATGGTCTAGCGACTATATATGAGATTGCTACCATCGCCATAAATAATCACCTCTTGGTGATTCCATTCGAACTTCATCACCTGGTGCAGGGTTGATGCTATAGCTCCAGTGGCATGGATCCATGGTTGTCCTAATAGCAAGTTGTAGGATACTGGGACGTCTATCACTTGAAAGTCAACATAGAACCAAGTTTGTCCCATTTGCAGGCATACACTGATTTCCCCAATAGTGTATCTTTGGGACCCATCAAAGGCTTTGACATTAATGGCCCCATCTTTGATCTCATGCAGGCTCTTCCGCAATGTTTTGAGGGTTATCAATGGACATATATTGAGGCTGGATCCTCTGTCGATCAGGACTCTAGTAATGAAATAATCCTCGCATTGCACGGTGATGTGCAGTGCCTTGTTGTGACTCACCCCTGGCAGCTCATCTTCGTGGAAGTTGATTTTGTGGCTCTCCATTACTTGTCCTACCATGTTTTCCATTTCCCCTCTAGTTATGTTGCTGGGCACATATGCCTCACTCAGGAACATCATCAAGGCATTCTTGTGTGCGTCAGAGCTCTGCAGAAGAGCTAGGATGGAGATATGTATCGGTGTTTTATTTAGTTGTTCAAGGACTGAATACTCTTTTGCCTGTATCTTCCTCCAAAGATCATCAGGCCCCGTTTCAATAGGACATCCAGAGGATTGCTTACTGGACTCAACTAGGTGTTATGGGGTGTAAACTCTGTCGGTTCTGGTCATACCTTGTGCAACAATTGCTTATCCAAATTTGGTTTTCCCTTTCCTTCTTGCTTCGGCTGTATAATCCCATGGTATGGCATTTGAGTAGAACGGTGTTATGTCTGACATTGCTACTGGAATAGGCACCCTTGGAGGTAACACAACAACTTTAAATGGTACAGGTGCTTTTGGAACTCCAAACTCAACCTCAATTGGTCCAGGCACCTTCGCATAAGAAGGTGCTTCAAACTCGAATGGTATAGACATATTTACTTCATCGCCCTCGGAGGGTTGATTCTGGACAACAATTGGGCTAAGTGTAACTATTGGTTTCTTTGGCTCATCACCCTCATCAATCAATCCTATTGACCCTTTGGGGTCCCAGTCATCTTCGATCTTCATCATGCGAATGCCCCCACCCTTGTGGTCGGGCAGAGGGTTGTTGCGAACATTAGGAGCAGGCTCCTTTGCTATGATGATCTTATTGTCGATCAGGGTTTGGATCTTGTACTTTAGTGAGGGACACTCGTCAATGGTATTCCCCTTCATGCCGGAATGATATGCACAAGTCTTGTTTGGGTTGACCCATTGGGAAGGGTTTTCTGGAGTTATGGCAGGGATAGGGGTGACGTAACCAGCAACTTTAAGTCTTTCATACAGCTGGTCAATTGGTTCGGCAATGGATGTGTATTGTCTGGGAGGTCTGCGGTCGAAATTCGGTCTAGGTCTAAGGAAATTTTGGTGAGTGGGAGGTGATTGGTAGTAAGAGGGTTGAGCATTGTAAGCTTGGTAGACAGGCGCATGTTGAGAGTATCTGGGTGAAGTGGGCTGATATGTGGGAGGTGAAGACGCTTGATAAATGGGTGGTGGATTTTAGTAGGAGGGTGTGGGTGCTTGGTAATTTGGGGTAGGCAGATATGTGTGAGCACGTGATTTTTTCCCTGTACGAATTACTCCAAAAGATATCCAAAATAAAATAATTGTTTTGATAATTTGCAAATTGTTCTGAATTTTTGTGTTATTGTTTGCATCTGTTTGTGCATGTCTATTTGTTTGAATTTATATTAAATACAAAAATAGGTCGCATTTGCATCTTTTGGTTTAATTTTACAGTTAGAATTAATTAAGTAATTTATTTTACAAAAATCACAAAAAATAGTGTACTTCACATTTTATCGTTTAAAGGTCTAGTTGCATGATTTATTGATATTTAATTGTGTGTGTTAATTGTAGTAGAAGTTAATTAGTATTTTATAACTTAATTTGATTTTATAATGCAATTTGGAATTTTGGATTTTAATAAATTAGGAATTAAAAGAAAAGAAGAGAAATGGAAATCAAGGAGAAAACCGGACCAGGCCCACCCCAAATCAGCCCAAACTTCACCCCTTACCCGGCCCAAGGTGGTCTGTCCCCATACCTAGCCAAACGATGCCGTTTCAAGCCCTATTAATCCAGACCATTCACTCCAATTGATCGAACGGTCAAGACCATCCTTCACAACCCATCTCACAACCTGACCATTTTACCCCTGAACTAAACCCGCCCTGTTACTATCCCAAACGACCACGCCTTGACCCCTCATCTAATCTAAACCGTTGAATTTATTTAATCCAACGGTCCAGATTAGTTACTTTAATTCTAACATATCAAACCCCCCAAACCCCCTTTACCTGTTTCATTTCAAAACACCCCCCTTCGTCTCTTTCAGAGACGAACCAAACGACCCCTGAACCCTAAACTCCGCCTCCATTCCCTTTGCCTGAAAACCCGACGGCGCTAGCTCCGATGCTCGCAAAACTTACACCCCTGAACCACCCTGATTCCCCCTCTCCAAACCACACTCCGCTAACCTCGAATCATTCCAGGCCGGCTCGAATCTTCGATTAAAGAATCGAGCCAAAACCTAGCCTCCTCCAAACAAACCCAAACTCATAACCTTTGACCTTCTAACCACCCTCATCCCTAAACCATCACCATCTTCCTTAGAATATCACTTCGACTCTTCGAATGGCAAATCATAGAAACTCGAGCCCTGAGTTTAAAATCCAACGAGCTACGAGGGTCTTTGGACTAAATTGGACTTTAGTCGTGTGTTTTCGTGCGATTAAGGTCCACTTCAGTCCAAAGCGAAGTGATAAGGAATTTTTGGTTTGGTCCGTTTGATTTCTGGGTATTGTTCAATCCCCTTTTCTTTTCTGTTATCTTGTAGTTTTTCCATTTAATCATCCTCTCCTCTTGTTTCATTCTTGTTCTGTGTTAGTGTAGGATTTAGTCTACTTGTATGCTAAAATTTTAAGGAGAAGGTCATCACATTTGTTCTGAATTGATTAGTCAGTTGAAATGCTCTGAAAATACTCGAATGTTTGTTTGTCACATGAACCTATTGTGACATTCCATGAAAGCGTGTCCTGAATTATTGAAGCCCTTGATTCTGTTTTAATAATATTTAATCCAACCTGAGTTTTAGTTTAAACTTCTGGTTAAGTTTTGTAATTTGAAATGGTTATAGCTGCAGTTTAATGTAGATTGCAGAGTTTAGTTTGGGATTTGAAAACCTAAAAAAGTGGTTTAGTTTAAGTATTATGCCAATAAGAATTGGTGTACCCTTAAACTAATGCAATTGTTAGGAATCAAGTCAGAAACGATATGGGGAGATTGATTAAACAATACTGCCCATAACCATGGAATTTAATAATAGGATTGGACACTCAGTAGTGGAAATCAAAAAGAACATGGGCTCAATAATAAAATGTAATGGATACATGTGCTAAAGGGATAAAAACAAGCTGAGAAAAGTCAACACTTTGAATTTAAAAGGGTCAATTCTAGTCTATAAAAGGGGGAGAGAATAGACACACAAGAGGATCAGTTTTAAGAAAAAGGAGGTTTAGAAAAGAAAGGAAGCAAAAAACTAAAACACTGTTTCATTGCCTTCTTTTTTTTGGATTTCTGAAGTTTTTCAATTACTGAAACATTTTCCTCACTCTCTCTCTCTGATTGAAAAGACTTGATCTTGGTTGAATTTCGAAAGTTTGGTTCAAGTGTTGAATATTGTTTCTGATTACTGGGCATCACTTACTACTTCTGCTGATTTTAAATCTGGTTCAAAGCTGAATTTCCTTGTTTACTTCTGAGCTGACTCTATTGCTGCTTCTATCCTGCTGCTAAGCCATCAATTTATGTTTATTTTGAAATCCAGGTACATTTTCCTGTAACGCTGTTGGTTGTGGAATGAATTGGAGAAAAATGAATTAACCATGAGGAAATTGAAGCATGAAATGTATTTCAGTTTATTAGAATGACTATGTTCATTCTTCTAAAGTTTTTCAATTACTCTATATTTGTAGTTGATTTGTAATTAGTGTTGGAATCATTTTATGTGTTAGTTTATTTTGCCCTTTCCTTGACTCCTTCAAGTGTTAAATGTGCAAGGCCCATTAAACAATTGTAGAAGGTCTAACGCATGGTAATATAGCCTAGTCTAACCCATAGTAGTTAAAAGTGTTAAACAGTTCAAGATTCATTCGGTTAAAATATTTCACCATTTGTAGTAAGTGGACTGTATAATTATTATTCTTATAGGTTTATACTATTGTTTGAATTCCTGATTTAATTTTGCAATTGAAGAAGTAGTGTCAAAAATGGTCGTGAGCTTCAGTAGCTACTCTCAGTTAGTTTGAGTAGTTATAACATGGGTCCAAATAGTTCAAATGGAAATCAGCATGTCAGTTTAATGTCTAGTCCTGAAATCGCGATTTTACTTGAGTAAGTAATATCCTTTTAATTAACAATTCAAATAATGTTAGTATCTGATGTTAAGTTCTCAAATATTAGTGATTAACGATGGCCGTCTTTTTAATACATTTTTAACAAGTTTTGAAAGAATTCCAAGAATGGCTTTGTATTACACATAGTTAATTCCAATAGTCCAATTCATATAATAAAGTCAAGTTTGAATTAAATCAAAACGGTAGTGGGTTTGTTTATTTTTAAAATGGCAAGTGGCGGATTTTAAGTTAGGTAGTGGTTTCAAACTAGAAGGTGTTTCCTTTTGTTTGGACCCGGGCTTGAACTTGAAGCCTCAAACTTTTATTGTTAATTAGTTACGATTTCTTTATTTTTAGAGACAAAAATAATTAGAAAAGTGATAGTTGTTTTAGGATATCTTTAAATAAATATCGGACGAGCCTCACAAAATAAAACGCACAAATCGCGGGGCCTTCATTATTTGTATATATTAAATACTTAGATTTCGGGACGTGCCGTTTAGCGAATTTCATGGCTTTTTCCCTAAATAATAATGCGTTAGATTCTTTAGGCTCAATTTTAATAATTTACCTCCCTAAACTCGGGTGCGCATTTATGCGACGCAAATCTAAATCTCAACGGAGTCGAAATGTGTCAACAACCACGGGTGCATTGATTGCGACGTGGTTCGAGACGCGTTTTCACGACGTTGCAATTCTATTAAAAATAATAATAAAAGCGGTTTAAAGTTAATAAAAGCACATACGTTATAACATGTATTAAATTCAGGTATTTAACCATTACAATATTTAAGCGACCGTGCTAGAACCACGGGATCCGGGGGTGCCTAACACCTTCCCTCGAGTCAACAGAATTCCTTACTTAGAATTTTGGGTTCGCAGACTTCACTTGAAAAGTCGAAAATTTCCTCGATTTGGGATTCAAGATAAACCGGTGACTTGGGATACCAAAAGCCAAACCTATCCCAAGTGGCGACTCTAAATAAATAAATAATTCCGATTCGATTAATGTCACTTAAAATGGAAAAACTCCCTTATGCGTCTATCCCTCGGGGTGGGCATGCAAAAAGGAGGTGTGACACCTCTGGCGGCTCTGTTGGGGACAAGAACCCAGAACGTTTTGTTCAGGGTTCAGAATTCGAGCTTATATAAATTGTTGTATTTGGTTATATCTGATTTTCCTACATGTTCCATGCTTAATGTGCTAAATGTTTACCGCTTTGATATTATCTAAATTGTATATAAACTGTACCGAAACCCTTCTCTTCTCACCTTTTGGGTATGTACTTACTGGTTGAGACTCTCTATTCTGTTAGTGTCAATACCTTAAAATAAGAAAGAGGCCGAACAAGTTACTAAGCCGGATGACCTTGTGGTTCCCGGTACGTAACCCCCTCCTCGACTCGAGTTGTCCGCTCGGGTACACAGTCTAGAATATATACCCAGGTTTGAACTTAGAATAACTTGAATTCATGCCGGATCCCTAGTAGGAACGCTTATCTGCATCACGTTCATTTTGACTTAGGGGACTCAACACAGGGGTTGGGTCCGTCTAGGATAGGTAACCGGATATGAAAAGACCACCATGATGCATTTTGCGTGTTGCATTTATTTGTCTCAGGTCCGCATGCTGACCGGATTTTGAACATTGAGAATTTTGTGAAATTGAGAAAAGAGAAAAGGAGAGAAAAAGCAGTGTATGCTCTGCCGAATTTTCAAAAAAAAAAATGAAAAAAATGGAAATGTTTTGTTCTTAATAGTGTGTTTTACTTAAAGCAAAGAAAAGAAATGAGTCTTTATCTAGTTTGGAAAAATAGGTTGTTTTATTATTTATTGAAAATGAAAAAGGAAAAAAAAGAGTCGTTATTTTGTCTTGTTTTAAAAATAGAAAATAGTTGGTCTTGCCATGAAAAATAAAAATGAAAAAAAAAGTCTTGTATTTTTTTAAAAAAAAATAGTTTTTTTAGTTTATTTATGAAATGCAAAAGATGAAAATGAAAAAAAAGAGTCTTGCTCTTTGCTTATGAAATCCCAAAAATGAAAAAAAAAGTGTCTTGTTTTAAAGTAGTTCGTTAATTTGCAGAACTACGCTGGTTTGATTCTCACCGGATGTAAGATACGTTGGCAACCCTAATCGGGTCCAACCTCCCCTTTTGTAAAAATAGCCAAAAATATCAAATTTTAATTTTTTGTTATAAATAAGCCGAGTAATGGCGTTCATGTCAAAAATAGCCGAATATTCCCGAAAGGGACGCGAAAGGCTAATTTTGCATAAACAGTCGCCTTTGGACGTGTTTTGATTTTCGACCCTCACAACCTTAAAATCTTTGTCCTGAGGCGTTGAAAGGCTGTGTTTGCGATACATGGTCTTTTTATTTTTTGAAAAATAAGAAAAGAGTCGTAAATAAGTCGAGTAAGGCCGTTTGACAGAAATAGCCGAATGTTCCCGAAAGGAACGTCGGAAGGCTGACCTTGCAAAAAAACCATTTTTGGTCAATTTTTTATTTTCGACCGGTTGACTCACACAACCTTAAAATCTTTCAGAGTGCCGAAAGGCCGTGTTTGAAAATCGAGTCTTTCATTTTTGAAAAAAAATATAATAATAAAAAAAAAGAGAGAAATAGTTAGCTTTGTTCCAAGTCAAATAAAATTTTCTTTTTCTTTTGTGTAATTACCTTAAAAAATGTGCAGGATAAGCACGATGCAAAATGTACCTTTTTCAATAATGACCAAAATCCCTTTCGAGTTGCGATTATGGTGGAATGACTTAGGCAGGGAAGGGCAAGATGAAGTGAAGAAGTATCTGAAAGATCTTACGGGTTTATTAGACATCCAGCCTCGGGTAGATATTATCAGAGCACTGGTCACCTTTTGGGATTCAGCACGTAATGTATTTCATTTCTCAGACTTTGAGCTCACCCCAACTTTGGAGGAAATAGCCGGGTACATCGGAAATGATGAAGCCCCGTTAAGGTTCAAATACTTGGTTGCTCCCAGGGCCTTCACTACGCACCGGTTCTTAGATTCATTGAAGATACCCCGGACAGTTCACAATCCAGATCTTGCAAAGGGGTTCTGCAGTTTGCACTTCATATACGATAGATACGACTACGTGGGCGGGTTCAATAAGCCAGACATCAAGCTATGCAGCAGAAATAACCGTCTGAAGTGGGATAAACACAGGCGGGTGGCTTTTATGATAGCTTTTTTGGGCCTTGTAGTGTTCCCAAGAAAGACGAGAATATTGATATGAAAGTAGCTGGGGTCGTCAGTACCTTGCTCACCCAAGATAAAAGCACTCTTGCGCCTATGATTGTGGCTGACATCTTCCGGTCTCTCACTATTTGCAAAGCCGGGGGCAACTTTTTCGAGGGATGTAACTTGTTGTTACAATTGTGGATGACCGAGCATTTATGCCACCGCTCCCAACTCTTGAGTTATGGTTCACCTGAGAAAACTTGCATGGGAGAGTTTTACACAAGAATCAAAAGGGCTAGTCTACCTGAGGGAGTCACATCGTGACGTCATTATTCCGGACTCTCACTGCCAGCCAAATCCAGTGGATGCTCGGATGGTTTCCTGTTGAGAAGATCATATATATGCCAGCAACCAGACCCCACTTTCTGTTGATGGGACTTAAAAGCATTCAGCCCTATGCACCACATCAGGTTTTGAGGCAACTCGGGAGGTATCAAGTAGTGCCAAAAGATGAAGATCTGAGTACCCAAGTGGTTGAAATTAATCTTGACGGTCGATTCCCCGTAGGAGAAGTTCGCTAGATCTGGAGCGAGTGTCAACATTTGGCGGCGAACACTTGTGTATTGGATAGTGCTAAAGGGGAAGTCTCCCCTAGGTATCACGCTTGGTTCAGAGGTGACATGTCATACAGGAGACCGACTAAAAGACCTCATCTCAAAGATTTTGCCGAATCATCCCAGGAACAATGGGATTGGTTAGCGAAAGAAGAAGGTTACCAGGCAGAAATTGGGAAGCTAGAACAAGTTGAAAGTCTGAAATTCGAAAACAGTATGCAAGTTGCTGCGGATCAGAGTGAAAGGAACAAATTGGCCCAAGAAAACGAGGCGTTTAGGGCCCAAATCCAAAATTTGAGAATAGCCACTGATAAACAACCGAGGAGTCGATCAGATGAACAATTGATAAAAGGGATGGAAAATAAAGTCAGGGAATTTTGGGATGAGTTGAAAAAGTCTGAGAACATCATGGCAGAGCTTAAAGCACAGTGGGCTACAAGAGCAGATGAGCGTCGCCAGTACTTGAATCAATTGAAATGGGACCACGAGAAAATTGTTGCCAATCTGAAGAGAAAGGTGGCTGCCCTTGAGGGTCAAACAGTTAAGCAGGCTAGAGATTTTGAGATTGAAAGTGGACATTGTTACAACCTGTTGGCCCAAATGGAGGTAGAAGTGCAGCAACTGCAGAATCAACACCTGCAGGATTCTCAGGAGTTAAAAACATGCAGTAATCAGATAAAGCATTTACTTATTGAAAATAAGCAAACAAGAGACAGGATTAGAGCCATTGGTCATGCCATTTTCAGGAGATACCAAGCTTGTGAAGACATGACTCATACTACTTTTGTCTCAGCAGTGATGATCTATGTGAAGAGGACCATGAACGAATTAGAGAAACTTGAAAGGGATTTGGAACCTAGGCCCGTGGCAAGGACGAACGATGCCCCGCGGGCACCCATATTTGAAGCTTTAGAGTATGCATAGTTCGTGTCTGTATTTTTCCTGTTTTGGGTCTGTTGCACGTCAAAGTATGTCTGTAGTATTGAAGTTTGTATTGGGTCTTAGCTTGCGCCTGTTATTTTCTTTCTTCAAAAGTGTTCTAGTTTGTAATAGTTTGTTTTAGTAATGAAAAATTGAAAATTCCAAAAAAAAAAAGTTTCTTTATTTTTCTTGCATTTGTTTGTCAAGAACTATGCTGGTCTGATTCATACGGGGCCGTGATACGTAACCAATCCTCATTGGATTCGATCATAGCTATAAAATAAATCGAGTGAAAAATAAACTGAAAAAAAAGAGAGAAAAATTGAGTAAAAAAAAAGAAAAAGAAAAAAAAAAGAAAAAAAAGAGGGAGCGTAAAGAGAAGCCGGAATGACGCATGCAACGAATGCAAAACATGTAGAAGCCCACTTAACTGTATAGGTGCATCACACCCCAACTTGAGATTACCTATTTGTTATTTGTTTCAAACTAACCATTTGCTTGTTGCGCTCCAGGTTTTTTAGAAAGGTGGTTGGCTTTGTGGTAGTCTGGCCTCATATTCATACTTTACGAGGTCGAAAGGAAGTGTTCAGCCACCCGTCACAAAGTCGAAAGGTGTTCACACTTACTTCACAAGGTCGAAAGGGAGTGTAGAAATATCTTCAGAAATTCCTCTACCAACGATTCCTATTTCAGAGGAGAGTTCAATCTCGGCCATCCCAACTTCTGAATCAGCTACTGATGAGGAAAATAGAATCCTGCGTCTCCGCATGTTGGAGATGTTGGACGACTGGAGCAATGGAAGAAAGTCGCCAAGTGTCGTCCCTGGATTCCCCGAGCTGTTTGCTAGGGCAAGTGGGACTTCAAACGTCCCCGTGAGTTATCCAACTACCCCATTCGGGTCTCCTACCATTTCAACTCACTACGCTGGATCACCCTCTGAGTCTTATCCCCGGGTGTCAATGACAGACATGGCTACAAGCATATTCGCTGCACCGCCTTGTCCAACTGCTGCACAACCCGCTATACACAAGCCTAATTTTGACTCATCTTCATTCACATTCCAAGCACCATCCTTCTCGTTGGAACCTACCTGGTTTACCACTAACGCTTACTCTCAGTAGCCTCAATACGAGCTTACGCCTGGGCAAGACCAAAATCCTAGAGCACCCGAGCAGGATGACATGGCTAAGAGAATGAGAAGCCTCGAACAAAACTTAAAGAACATGCAGGGTTTGAGTGGGCAGAAGAGTGTTTCCTATGCAGATTTGTGTATGTTCCCGCATGTCCGTTTGCTGTCAGGGTTCAAAACACCAAAATTTGAAAAGTATGATGGACACGGCGACCCCATTGCTCATTTGAAGAAGTACTACAATCAGTTACGGGGAGCCGGTGGCTGAGAAGAATTGTTGATGGCATATTTTGGGGAAAGCCTAATCGGCATTGCTTCTGAGTGGTTTATGGACCAAGACATCTCACGTTGGAATATCTGGGATGATCTTGCCCGAGACTTTATTCGGCAGTTCCAATATAACATAGACATTGCACCGGATAGGAATTCTTTGACAAATCAAAAGAAGAAATCCTAAGAAAATTTAAGAGAATACGCAATTAAGTGGCGCGAACAAGCTTCAAAAGTGAAACCTCCAATGGATGAGATAGAGATGGTCACTGTCTTCCTGCAAGCCGAAGAGCCCGATTACTTCCAGAATATGATGTCGGCCATGGGAAAGCCTTTTGTAGAAGCAATTAAAATCGGGGAAATGGTAGAAAATGGTCTGAAAACGGGTAGAATCTTGAGCCAGGCAGCCATAAGAGCAACCTCCCAAGCCATCCAGGGTGGGTCCGGAGGAATAACAAGGGGCACGAAAAAGGAAGAGATGTCCATGGCAGCGTCAGAAGCAAGAGAATATTGGAACCCCAGGCCCCGTTTTTCAGAAAGAACCCCACAACACTACTACCCCCACCAAGCTGTGGCCTATGCTCCTCAGCCTTACATGGTCATAAATGCTCAACCTTATGGCCGACCACCACAAGTCAACCGAAACCAAGCTCCACCTCCTAGAAACTAGCCTCCTCACCGAAACCACTATAATCCCCTACCAACCTAGGATAACTTCCGCCCTCGGGAACCACCCAGGAGACAAACCTTCACCCCCATCAGTGAACCATATTCTGAGATATTCCCAAAGCTTGTCCAAATGGGTTTCCTACAACCCATACCCCCAAATGGGCAAAACCCGGAATCACCATCATATCAGAGGGGTGTCAGATGTGCCTATCATTCAGGGGTAGAAGGGTACGATATGAACAATTGTTGGACTTTAAAAAGGGTAGTGGAGGACTTGATAGAACAAAGAAAGATAGTGGTAAGGGACGAGGAGGTCCCAAATATGACAAATAACCCACTGTCGACCAACAACAATGGGCCAGTAATTGGAATGATTTGTGAAGAGAGGGAATTTGATCCGGCATTAAAGGCCATAATTGCCATCGCTGATGCAGAGAGGAAGCCAAAAATCACCTTGAAGCAAGATAAAGGGTAAAAGAAGACCAAAGCTACCCAGGCAAAACCAGAAATGAAAGTCGAAGCAGGAACGGAGGCGATGCCTCCAAAAGAAGGTGTTCTCTATATCCCACGAGCCAGCAAAGAAAAGTAGTTGACTTTGAGTCCTCCGAAAATATTTGAAGTGAAAAAGGGAACACCAATGTATGTTCCAAAAGGAGCCTATGTGGTCCGGGGGACAATTAAACCGCTTCGGCTAAATGACCCAATGGTTATTGGATGCGTTCCACAGAAGCCCATGACAGATCCTGCTACTGTACCCTGGAATTACAACAAAACGGTGGTGACCTATAAAGGCAAAGAAATCTCAGAAGCTGTTCAAGAAAACCACCCTACTGAAAGGTACGCAAATTTGGAAGAAATAAACAACGCCACCAGAAGACGCTTCCCATCTAAAAAGCCTGTGAGTGCCGAGGAAGCAGAGAATTTCTTTCAAAAGATGAAAAATGGCGGATTATGAAGTGATTGACCAGCTTTGATAGTTTCCCGAACAAGTTTCCCTGTTATCTCTATTGATGAATTCCGCCGAACATCAGAAGGTATGGCTTAAGACTCTTAATGAAACTATGTGCCTGTTGAGACTTCTGTAGAGCAACTGGAAAGAATGGCGGAAAGATTCTTTGTAATCAACCAAATTTCCTTCAGTAAGAATGACTTACCTCCAGAAGGAGCCACACATAACAAAGCCCTGCACTTAACAGTCAAATGCGAAGGGTACTACATGAAAAGGTTATGGTAGACGGAGGTTCTGGGGTAGACATCTATCCGCTCTCAACTTTACAACACATAGAAATCGGGACCAAAAGAATTTGACCCAACAATGTCTGTGTGCGGGCTTTTGATGGTATAAAAAGGGACACAATTGGAGAGATCGACCTGATTCTAACCATTGGCCTAGTGGATTTTGAGATAACTTTCCAAGTTTTGGACATGGACACATCCTACAACTTTCTGCTGGGAAGGCCATGGATTCATGCGGCCGCAGCTGTACCCTCTACCCTCCACCAAATGGTAAAGTTCGAGCATGAGGGTCAAGAGATCATGGTCCACGGGGAAGATGAGCAATCAATCTATCGGGACCCTTCAGTCCCATGTCTTGAAGCAAGAGAGGGAAGCGAGGACATAGTTTATCAGGCTTTTGAAATTGTGGTTGCCGATCAGTGTGAAGAAGGAGACCCTTATCCCCAACCCTTCCTTTCTAATACATCCATCATGGTGGCTAAAGAAATGATCCGACATGGCTTCAAACCGGGAAAAGGACTAGGAAAATCATTGCAGGGAATAACTGAACCTATCACCTTGCCTCCCGCTAAGAAACTCTTTGGGATAGGTTTCCACCCTACTCCAAAAGATGAAGAGTGGGCGAATAAGAGGAAGAATGATGGATGGGATTTACCTCAACCACTGTCGCACTTGTATGAAACCTTCATCAGTCCAAGGTATGATGAAGAAGAGGATGAGGCCTTTACAGCCGAAGAGATTGAGAAAATATGTGGGGCGATGAGTGAAATGCTTTACGAAACCCACATGGTTCAGCCGGGAGAAGGCACAAGCACTGCTGAGGTGCAATACAAGGGGCCAAATGCTAAGCTTCAAAATTGGGAGGCTACACCATTCCCAGTCAGGCGGGAGTCCGGGTAGACTTGTCCTGCCACCTTTCCTGCATCACGAGTTATCCTAGGTGTAACTCGGATGTTTTCTTTAGTTTTCCTGTTTTTAATTTCTTGAGATGTAAACCCTTTTATATTCCCAATTCCAAGGAATAAAATCAGTATTTCATCATTTTATTTTTCTTTATCCTTTCTGATTTTTGCTATTTTTCTTTTATCTTTTCTTTTTAGTTATAATAATGCGGCTTTAAATAATATGACATATTTGCGGACTTCACGCCTAGATCCAAATACATTGTCTAATTGTGAAATAATGAACCAAAAATTGGAATATGATGAAGAAGAGGCTTTTAGGGAAATAAATCAAGAAATGGAACACTTTGAGAATAAACCTAAGCCGAATTTGAATGACACAGAATCGGTTAATTTGGGAACTTCTGAAGAAATCCAAAATAAGCATTCACACAGATGAGAAAACACGGGATGCAATAATTCAACTCTTATTTGAGTTTAAAGATGTGTTTGCTAGGTCATACGATGACATGCCAGGATTAGGTGTTGATCTAGTGGTGCATAAGTTGCCAATCTACCCTGATTGTCACCCAGTTCAACAGAAACAGAGGAAGTTCAAGACTGATATCAGTGATAAGATCAAAGAAGAAATCATAAAGCAGTTGAAAACAGGGGTAATCCGGGTGGTCCAGTATACTACGTGGTTGGCTAATGTAGTTCCTGTGTCGAAGAAAGATGGGAAAACTCGTGTGTGTGTGGATTACCGATATTTGAATAGGGCAAGTCCCAAAGATAACTTCCCTTTGCCCAACATCCACATCATTGTTGATAACTGTGCCAAACATGAGATACAGTCCTTCGTGGATTGTTACACGGGATATCACCAGGTGTTGATGGATGAGGAAGATGCCGAGAAAACCGCTTTTACTATACCTTAGGGTATTTACTGTTATCGGGTTATGCCGTTTGTTTTTAAGAATGCTGGGGCAATATACATGAGAACCATGACTGTTATTTTTCATGATATGATGCATCAAGAGATAGAAGTGTATGTAGACGATGTGATCATCAAGTCTAGGACTCAGGATGATCATGTTCGAGACTTGAGGCAATTTTTCGAGAGGCTGCGAAAGTATGATTTGAAGCTGAATCTGTTTAAATGCACCTTCGGAGTCTCATCAGGTAAACTTCTGGTTTTCGTAGTCACCAGGAGAGTTATCGAGTTAGATCCAACAAAGATAAAGGCTATCGGGGACTTGCCTCCTCCAAGGACAAAGAAAGACGTGATGAGTCTGTTGGGTAGGTTAAACTATATCAGTCGGTTCATCGCTCAACTGACTTCCACGTGTGAGACCATATTCAAGCTATTAAAGAAAGCTGCAGCAATCAAATGGACAGCTGAGTGTCAAGAGGCCTTTGACAAGATCAAAGAATATCTTTCAAATCCTCCAGTTTTGGTCCCGCCGGAGCCGGGGAGACCTTTGTTCTTGTATCTGACGATCTTAGAAAATTCTTTTGGCTGTGTCCTCGGGCAATATGATGCACCTGGAAAGAAAGAGCAGACAATCTATTACTTAAGCAAGAAGTTCACTGGTTATGAAGTCAAATACACTTTGTTGGAAAGAACATGCTGCGCTCTGACATGGGTTGCTTAAAAGTTGAGACATTATCTTCAAGCTCATACTACTCACCTCATAACCAGGTTGGATCCCTTGAAGTACATATTCCAAAAACCGATGCCCACTGGGATATTAGCAAAGTGGAAAATTTTTCTCACTGAATTCGACATAGTCTACGTCACTCGCACGACGATGAAAGCCCAGGCATTAGTAGATCACTTGGCTGAAAACCCGATTGATGAGGAATACCAACCGTTGAGTACTTACTTTCCAGATGAGGAGGTAAACACATTAGAAGTAGTCCCTGAAGACACTCATGTTTGGAAAATGTTCTTTGATGGGGCCGTAAATGCCAAAGGTGTAGGAATTGGGGAAATCTTAATCTCACCCACTGGTAAACACTATCCGGCTACAGCTAGGCTCCGTTTCTTTTGTACGAACAACACGGCAGAATATGAAGCCTGCATCATGGGCATGAACATGTCAATTGATCAAGATGTTAAAGATTTACTGATTATGGTGGATTCTGATCTGATTATCCGACAAGCCCAGGGTGAATGGGAGACCTGAGACATCCAGCTTATTCCTTACCGACAACACGTGGAGGATCTCGGCAAGCGATTCAACTCAATAGAGTTCAGGTACATCCCGCGGTGTCACAACGAACTAGCTGATGCACTTGCTACTTTAGCTTCAATGTTACCTTATCCAGGCAACGCCCACATCGATCCCTTGGAAATCCAAATCAGGGAAAGACACGGTTACTGTATTGTAATCGAGGTAGGACCAAATATCCAGCCATGGTACCATGATATTAAGAGGTGTTTGAAAACACAAAAATACCCCGAACATGCTACTAGAGATCAAAAGAGAACTATTAGGCGGCATGCAAGTGGTTTCTTTTTGAGCGGCGTAGTCTTGTATAAGAGAACCCCGGATCTTAACCTGTTAAGATGTGTTGACGCTGAGGAAGTAGGAAGAATCATGGAGGAAGTACACACAGGAGTGTGTGGACCTCATATGAACGGGTATGTCTTGGCCAAAAAAATCATACGAGCTGGGTATTATTGGATAACTATGGAGAAGGACTTCTTCAGCTTCATCCGGAAATGCCATCAGTGTCAGGTACATGGAGATCTGATTCATGCACCTCCAAACGAGCTGCATCCTATGTCAGCACCGTGGTCTTTTGTCGCCTGGGGGTATGGATGTCATTGGTCCGATTGAGCCAAAAGCTTCAAATGGACACAAATTCATATTGGTCACTATCAATTATTTCATAAAATGGGTCGAAGCTGTCACTCTCAAATCGGTCACTAAGAAAGTCGTGGTGGACTTTGTACATTCAAATCTTATCTGTCGTTTTGGTATTCTTGCAACTATCATCACAGATAATGCGGCGAACCTGAATAGTCATTTGATGGAGGATGTATGCGAACATTTCAAAATAACGCATAGGAACTCCACTCCTTATCGGCCCAAAGCTAATGGTGCTGTTGAAGCAGCAAACAAAAACATCAAGAAGATTTTGAGAAAGATAATCCAGAGTTCCAGACAGTGGCATGAACAGTTACCTTTTGCCTTACTAGGATATCGCACCACAGTGCGCACATCAGTAGGAGCAACCCCGTACTTATTGGTTTATGGGACCGAGGCTGTGATACCGCCAGAGGTAGAAATTCCTTCGCTCCGGACAATTGTTGAAGTAGAGATTGAAGATAGTAAATGGGTTAAGACTCGATTAGAGCAGTTGACCTTAATTGATGAAAAGCGAATGGTTGCGGTCTGCCACGGGCAGTTGTACCAACAAAGAATGGCCCGTGCTTACAACAAGAAAGTACGACCCAAGAATGTTGAAATCGGTCAGCTAGTGTTAAGGCGCATTCTTCCCCATCACGAGGAAGCAAAAGGAAAATTTGCTCCTAATGGGAAGGGTCCGTACATCATCAGGAAGATATTACCAAGAAGAGCGTTATATCTGGGTAATATTGAAGGAAATGATCCTGAAACAGCTGTGAACGCGGACGCAGTCAAAAGGTACTATGTTTGAGTTTACCTCGGTGATGTCTTGGCGCATTTGAGATGATGAAGGTTTTTATTCCCGCTACCCAAACACTATCAACCCTTTTGCAAGCCCTTTTGAGCCGGTTACATTTCTTTGGATACCCTATCTGGAATCCAAAAGCACCGTTTAAAAAAAACGATTTGCTTGAACTACGTTCTGACTTGATTCCGAAAGGATACGTAGGCAACCTCCCTCTGGGGTTCAGTCACACCAAAACAAAAATCTAATTTTCCCCGAAGTTGAAACTGGGGCATATATTATAATGGTTCGAGCCTGAGCTCACCAAATGATTCCAAAGTTGTAATCCCGTCCACAATTCTTTTTACCAAAACCGAGTGCAAGTCCGTCGGATCAATTGCCAGAGGCGGGGGAAAACTAAGAAATATCATTGTTGAAAGCCGATGCATTCTAAATTGCGAGAAATAAATGAGAGAGTCTTATCGGTGAAAACCTTCGGGCACCATGAGGCGACGGGAGTTAGAGAAACCAAAAATGAGAGAGTCCGTTTATTGAAAACTCGCAAAGAGCACTATCAGGCGACATTTGAGAAGAGAAATGAGAGAGGTCGATCAACAAAAACCCGTAAAGGGCGCTATCGGCCGAAAAAGAGGATATCTCATCACTAAAAGTCCTGGCAAGGTTCCCTGGTTCGGAAATATGGATCGATGGATTCATAAGAAGCTGAAAGTTAGTGCGGGTCGGGCATCCAGCCCAAGAAGCATGTCATGTCCATTTGAAGTTAGCATGCACCCCAGATAAGTCCTTCTTTTCCCCCGAAAGGGACACTTCTATTTTAAATTCATTTTTTCATTATTTGTTTGCTTTTCCTCGAATCCCTTTCGTTTTAACTCTAAATTCCGAAATTGTTACAAAGAAAAGGTGGCAGGATTGGTTTCACAGAGCTCCGCCTGGCAAGAGGCGAAGAAAATACCTAGACTTAGTGGTACGTCAGTCCAATCCCGACTGACCATGGTGGTTGATTGTTTCCAAAGTAAAAGACATTGGGAAAGAGAGAAAGTCAAAGGAAAAGGTCCTAAGAGCAGAATAAAGTGAAAAGCCCAAAGCCCACACGGGCAAGTTTTCATGAAAACCTAAAAGTTGAGTTTTGTCAAGTTTGAAAAGAATTTTCTCTTAAGATCGGCAAGCAGCAAAGTTCTCAACGAAAATGGGACTGGGATCAAGCAATTGAGATGATCAAGGCCACAAAACCAACTACCGTTTCAACTAACAAATCGTTCTTTGTTGAAAGTAGGTCTTGTTCAAAGCAACCATCCAAGATGCAGGGGCAACCCAAAAAGAAATGAAACGCGCAAATGCTGAAACAACTCTGCAGCAGGGAATTAACCAAAAGGGAAGTTTCTCCGCTAATTCTTTCATGCGTTTTGCTAAATAAAAGAAGAAAATAAGAATAAAGTTAGAGAAGAGTGAAGAAATAAAAAAATAAAATAAAAGGAAAACCCCAAAAGAAAAGCAAATCATGATAGCATAGGACCCCATTCCTTCCAAATCCCGGCTAAAAAATCGAGGATCTCCCTGGCATAACCCAAAGAGCTTGTTCTTTTCAAATCCCGGCCAAAAAAAACCGAGGATCTCCCTGGCATAACCCAAGGAGCTTTTTCTTTCAAAATCCCGACCAAAAAAACCGATGAATTTTCTGGCATAACCCGATGACCTTTCCAGTATAACCCGTGAGCCTTTTCCCGGCATAACCCGTGGACCTTTTTCGGCATAACCCGATGACTTCCCCGGCATAAACCATGGACCTTTTCCGGCATAACCCAATGATTTTCCTAGCATAACCCGTGGACCTTTTCCGGCATAACCCGATGACCTTCCAGGCACAATCCGTGGACCTTTTCCGGCATAACCCGATGACTTCCACGGCATAGCCCGTGGACCTTTTTCCGGCATAACCCGATTATTTCCGGCATAACTCGATGACCTTTCTGGCATATCCCGATGACCTTCCCAACATAACATGTGGACCTTTTCCGGCATAACCCGATGACTTTCCCGGCATAACTCGTGGACCTTTTCCGGCATAACCCGTGAACCTTTTCCCAGCATAACCCGTGGACCTTTTCCGACATAACCCATGGACCTTTTCCAGAGTAACCCGATGATTTCCGCAGCATAACCCGTGGACCTTTTCCAACATAACCCGATGATTTTCCCCGTATAAACCGTGGACCTTTTCCGGCATAACCCGATGACCTTCCCGACATAATCCGTGGACATTTTACGGCATAACCTGATGAATTTTCCGGCCTAACCCGCGGACCTTTCCGGCATAACTCGACTATTTCCCAGCACAACCTGGATCTATTCACAAGGATACACAATACTGAATGGACTGCTTGAATATGTGTCACAACTAACTCACGAAATTTTCCTAGTGAAAACTGGGGCAGAAAATTTCATTCATTTGTCTTTGATGTCTAAGCAGGTATGACCTCGAGGCACAGGATTCGAGATAACCAAAAGGATGAGTCTCAATCCAGAAGAAAATAACAAAAGAAATGAGCTCGAACATCGGAGCAAACAAAGGTACGGACTGCTCGAGATCTGATTGAAGTCACAAGCCCCGCCAATCCTATTTTGTTCAATGCTGCAGAAAGAAACAAGCACCTATAACTTGCGAGCATCAAGATTCAGATCAAAGTCTACAACAAAATCAGCTAAGACTCAAGATCAAGTTTCAAAAGAATTATAGATAGGAATCTTGTAACTCATAGTTGATAGGCATAGCTAGCTTAGCTTCGATTTTCCTTTGGTGTAATAAGGAGGTAAGTAAGCGTTAGCAGCAACAGCAACAACAATAACAGTGAAACCACAACTTCATGGTAGTCCCAGCTACCAAGACTTCCCGAACTACATTGACCTGATTCCCTTTTAGCCAGGGATATGTAGGAGACCTCTTGAAGCAAAGGTTCGGTCAAATCCTTTCAAAAAATGCTTCACACGGAGTACACCAACGGGCAAAAATCGATCGTATCAGCTCACTTTATCTTTGCACGAAAACTCTTCATGTTTTTGGACAAAGAGGGGCAACTGTGAGCACGTGATTTTTGCCCTGTACGAATTACTCCAAAAGAAATCCAAAATAAAATAATTGTTTTGATAGTTTGCAAATTGTTCTTAATTTTTGTGTTATTGTTTGCATCTGTTTGTGCATGTCTATTTGTTTGAATTTATATAAAATACAAAAATAGGTCGCATTTGCATCTTTTGGTTTAATTTTACAGTTAGAATTAAATTAGTAATTTGTTTTACAAAAATCACAAAAAATAGTGTACTTCGCATTTTATTGTTTAAAGGTCTAGTTGCGTGATTTATTGATATTTAATTGTGTGTGTTATTTGTAGTAGAAGTTAATTAGTATTTTATAAGTTAATTTGATTTTATAATGCAATTTAGAATTTTGGGTTTTAATAACTTAGGAATTAAAAGAAAAGAAGAGAAATGGAAATCAAAGAGAAAACCGGACCAGGCCCACCCCAAATCAGCCCAAATTTCACCCCTTACCCGGCCCAAGGTGGTCTGTCCCCATACCCAGCCAAACGATGCCGTTTCAAGCCCCATTAATCCAGACCGTTCACTCCAATTGATCGAACGGTCAAGACCATCCTTCACAACCCATCTCACAACCCGACCCTTTTACCCCTGAACCAAACCCTCCCTGTTACTACCCCAAACGACCACGTTTTGACCCCTCATCTAATCTAAACCGTTGAATTTTTAATCCAACGGTCTAGATTAGTTACTTTAATTCTAACATATCAAACCCCCCAAACCCCCTTTACCCATTTCATTTCCAAACACCCCCTTCTTCTCTTTAAGAGACGAACCAAACGACCCCTGAACCCTAAACGCCGCCTCCATTCCCTTCGCCTGAAAACCCGGTGGCGCTGGCTCCGATGTCCGCCAAACTTACACCCCTGAACCGCCTTGATTCCCCCTCTCCAAAACGGCACTCCGCTAACCTCGAATCACTCCATGACAGCTCGAATCTTCAATCAAAGAATCGAGTCAAAACCTAGCCTCCTTTAAACAACCCCAAACTCATACCCTTTGACCTTCTGACCACCCTCATCCCTAAACTATCACCATCTTCCTTAGAATATCACTTCGACTCTTCAAGTGGCAAATCACAAAAACTCGAGCCCTGAGTTTAAAATCCAACGAGCTTCGAGGGTATTTGGACTAAATTGGACTTTAGTAATATTATTCGTACGATTAAGGTCCACTTCAGTCTAAAGCGAAGTGACAAGGAATTTTCGGTTTGGTTCGTTTGATTTCCAGGTATTGTTCAATCCCCTTCTCTTTTCTGTTATCTTGTAGTTTTTCGTTTTAATCCTCCTCTCCTCTTGTTTCATTCCTGTTCTGTGTTAGTGTGGGATTTAGTCTGCTTGTATGCTAAAATTTTAAGGAGAAGGTCATCACATTTGTTCTGAACTGATTAGTCAGTTGAAATGCTCTGAAAATACTCGAATGTTTGTTTGTCACATGAACCTATTATGACATTCCCTGAAAACGTGTCCTGAATTATTGAAGCCCTTGATTCTATTTTAATAATATTTGATCCAACCTGAGTTTTAATTTAAACTTCTGGTTAAGTTTTGTAATTTGAAATGGTTGTAGCTGCAGTTTAATGTAGATTGCAGAGTTTAGTTTGGGATTTGAAAACCTAAAAAAGTGGTTTAGTTTAAGTATTCTATTAGTAAGAACTAGCGTACCCTTAAACTAATGCAGGAATCAAGTCAGAAACGATATGTTGAGATTGATTAAACAATACTGCCCATAACCATGGAATTTAATAATAGGATCGGACACTCAGTAGTGGAAATAAGAAAGAACACGGGCTCAATAATAAAAAAGTAATGAATACATGTTCTAAAGCGATAAAAATAGGTTGGGAAAAGTGAACACTTTGAATTTAAAAGGGACAATTCTAGTATATCTAAGGGGGAGAGAATAGACACACAGGAGGATCAGTTTTAAGAAAAAGGAGGTCCAAAAAATAAAGGAAGCAAAAAACTAAAACACTGTTTCATTGCCTTTTTTTTTTGGATTTCTGAAGTTTTTCAATTACTGAAACATTTTTCTCACTCTCTCTCTGATTGTAAGGACTTGATCTTGGTCGAATTTCGAGAGTTTGGTTCAAGTGTTAAATATTGTTTCTGATTACTACGCATCACTTACTACTTCTACTGATTTTAAATCTGGTTCAAAGCTGAATTTCCTTGTTTACTTCTGAGCTGACTCTATTGCTGCTTCTGTCCTGCTGCTAAGCCATCAATTTCTGTTTATTTTGAAATCCAGGTACATTTTCCTGTAACTTTGTTAGTTGTGTAATGGATTAGAGAAAAATAAATTAACCATGAGGAAATTGAAGCATAAAATGTATTTCAGTTTATTAGAATGACTCTGTTCATTCTTCTAAAGTTTTTCAATTACTCTATGTTTGTAGTTGATTTGTAGTTAGTGTTGGAATCATATTATGTGTTAGTTTTATTTCGCCCTTTTCTTGACTCCTTCAAGTGTTAGATATGCAAGGCCCATTAAACAATTGTAGAAGGTCTAACGCATGGTAATATAGCCTATTCTAACCCATAGTAGTTAAAAGTGTTAAACAGTTCAAGATTCATCCGGTTAAAATATTTCACCATTTGAAGTAAGTGGACTGTATAATTATTATTCTTATAGGTTTATACTATTGTTTGAATTCCTAATTTAATTTTGCAATTGAAGAAGTAGTGTAAACAATGGTCGTGAGCTTCAGTAGCTACTCTCAGTTAGTTTGAGTAGTTATAACACTGGTCCAAATAGTTCAAATGGAAATCAGCATGTCGGTTTAATGTCTAGTCCTGAAATCGCGATTTTACTTGAGTAAGTAATATCCTTTTAATTAACAATTCAAATAATGTTAGTAACTGATGTTAAGTTCTCAAATATTAGTGATTAACGATGGCCGTCTTTTTAATACATTTTTAACAAGTTTTGAAAGAATTCCAAGAATGGCTTTGTATTACACATAGTTAATTCCAATAGTCCAATTCATCTTATAAAGTCAAGTTTGAATTAAATCAAAATGGTAGTGGGTTTGTTAATTTTTAAAACGGCAAGTGGCGGATTTTAAGTTAGGTAGCGAGTTCAAACTAGAAGGTGTTTCTTTTTGTTTGGACCCGGACATGAACTTGAAGCCTCAAACTTTTATTGTTAATTAATTAGGATTTCTTTATTTTTTAGACACAAAAATAATTAGAAAAGTCATAGTTCTTTTAGGATATCTTTAAATAAATATCGGACGAGCCTCGCCAAATAAAACGCACAAATCACGAGCCCTTCATTATTTGTATATATTAAATACTTAGATTTTGGGACGGGCCGTTTAGCGAATTTCATGGATTTTCCCTAAAAATAATAAAGCATTAGATTCTTTAGGCGTGATTTTAATAATTTACCTCCTAAACTCGGGTGCGCATTTATGCGACCCAAATCCAAATCTCAATGGAGTCAAAAGGTGTCAACAACCACGGGTGCATTGATTGTGACGTGGTTCGAGACACGTTTTCACGACGTTGCAATTCTATTAAAAATAATAATAAAATCAGTTTAAAGTTAATAAAAGTACATAAGTTATAACATGTATTAAAATCAGGTATTTAACCATTAAAACAATTTAAGCGACCGTGCTAGAACCACGGGATCCGAGGGTGTCTAACACCTTCTCTCGGGTCAACAAAATGCCTTACTTAGAATTTCTGGTTCGCAGACTTCACTTAGAAAGTCGAAAATTTCCTCGATTTGGGATTCAAGATAAACCGGTGACTTGGGACACCAAAAGCCAAACCTATCCCAAGTGGCGACTCTAAATAAATAAATTATCCCGATTCGATTAATGTCACTTAAAATGAAAAAACTTCCTTATGCGTCTATCCCTCGGGGTGGACGCGCAAAAAGGAGGTGTGCAAATATGTGAGTGGAGGTGAAGGGTAAGTTTGTTATTTTATCGGGGATTTTGTTCTCTGTGCGACCATCACGACACTAATATCCCTCTTCTTGGATGTGCCACCAGATTGTAGAGCCTTGTTGGTGGCCTATAATGCCTCAAGGTTAGTAACCATACCAATCTTAATGCCTTCCTCAATTCTTTCCCCCAGCTTGATGATATTGGAGAATTTCTGGACCTCAATCAGCATCAACCTCTCGTAATATTGTGGATCCTGAGCCTGGACGAAGAATCTATTCATCTGTTCCTCTTTTAAGGCTAGCCTGACCTTAGCAGCCTCTGATCTCCACATAGTAGATACTCACGGAATGTCTCTATAGGTTTCTTCTTCAAATTCTGGATGTAGAATACGTCTGGTACATTCTCTGTATTGAATCTGAATCTGTCCATGAAATCGGACACTATACCTACCCAACTTGTCCACTTCTTGAGGTCTTGGCTGATGTACCAAGATAGAGCATCCCCTTTCAGACTTCTCATAAAGAGCTTTATACGGATATTCTCATCCTTTTCGACTCTGACCAGCTTATCACAGTATGTCCTCAAATGGACTCTGGGATCTCCCGTGCCATCGAACATTTCGAACTTGGGAGGTTTGTACCCCTCAGGAAGTTCAACATCTGCCTGAATGCAGAGGTCCTCGGAATTCAGCCCCTCAATACCTTTGTTTCCTTCAACATCTTGGACTCGGCTAGTCAACTTCTTGAGTTCTGCGACCAGGCTAATGATAAGAGAGTCTTTGTCATCAGACTCAGGTGTGCTTGAAATTGGTTGGGTATAGTGCGGTATGGTTTCCACATATATAAGGGTGTTATGGGGAGGATCATTTGTGGTGTTTAGTGGTTTAGGGATGAGCAATGGAGGGTTATTGGAAGTGTGGCATGTGTTGCAATGTTGAGTATGAGTGGGTTGTTTTTGTGGTTGCAGGATGTTTTGTGGCGGCGCGGGATTTTGGGTGTTGGGAAAGTTGATGTCTTGGGTGGTAAGGGAAAATGACAAGTTGGCCAAGTTCCGAACTTGATCCAGTTCTTCTCGGAACTTCAATAACTTCTGCTCAAGTTTGGAAGCATTTTCCTTGGAGATCTAGCTACCCTGAGTAACCTCTGTTCGTTCACCCGAGTTCTCCTTTCTGATGTTGTTCAAGTCTTCCATTTTAGCCTTGTTCTTGTTGCTAATAGGACTTGGAAGAGGAGGAGGAGGATGGCCTTTGGATCTCTAGAGTATGATGATGATGCCAGATTACACGAACTAACCTTTGGGGAGGGGAATAAAAAAATAAAAGAAAAACAAAAAATGTAACAAGTTAGTGTGGGTTATGAAAAGAAAATGTTGCAATATTTAAATATGTTGTGCAAGAATATAAATCGTGTCCTAATTTGGGTGCCTCGTTGTGCCCGAGGTAGGCCTAGCGACAAATAGTTTTTGGAGAACTTATAATGCTAAATGCCTCATTTTATTGATAAAAATAAGACGAATCCCACACTAAATAACGGAAAGTAAAATATCACTAATGGACATTGGCCTTATTACTGTTGAATATGGCAGATATCCCACATCGGTTGAGAAACAAAAGTGGTTGAGATTTTTCCTTATAAAAGGAGGCCTAATGTTTAGGATTTAAATACACCTCTCATTTGCCATCTTATCGTCTTAAGGCATTTGTATCTTCTCTCTTTAGTATTATTTCACTTGTATTTTTAGAGTGGAATAAAATATTGGTTGTGTCCGAGGAGTAGGCAAAATTAGCCGAATCTCATAAATTCTGGTATTTCTTTTATTATTGTTTTATTGTCTTATTTATTATTTAGTGGCTGCCATAATTTTTGGTATAGTAGTTGTGACTTATTCACACTATATACATTATTCACACTATATACATTTGGCTTCCGCAACAATTTTTATCAGAGCCAAGGTACTGTCTAAGAATGCTCTGTGGTTGCAGCACAGTCTGATCTTCCATATTAGAAAAGATTTATCTTGGTAACTGAGTCAAGGTTCTGTCTGAGTATGTATGTGGTTGCAGCGTAGTCTGATCTTCCACACCAGAAAGGAAATAATCTTGATTTGTGTCGTCAGCTTTTAAATAATATTTGTGTCAAAATGGGAGAGAATAAATAAGAAGAATCTACATCAAATATCAACAATAAGTCATCATTGGCATCTTCGCTTATGACAAGAATTGTGTCAAATGCAAAATTTGTGGTAGAAAATTTTGACGGTTCCGGACATTTTGGGATGTGGGNAGACTGTTTCACTTCACCTATGTTCCTGGTACTACGATGAATGAACATATCACCAGTTTCAATAAGTTGGTCACAGGTTTGCAAAATATTGATACAACTTATGATGATGGTGACTTGGCCTTGATGTTGTTGGCATCACTTCTTGATGAGTACGAGCACCTTGAAACTACTCTACTACATGGAAATGACGAAGTTTCTCTCAGAGAAGTTTGTTCGACTTTGTACAGCTATGAACAAAGAAAGCGAGAAAAACAGAAGGGCGGAGAAGGAGAAGCACTATTTGTGAGGGGTCGTCCTCAAAATAAAACGAGGACAAGGAAAGGAAGGTCTAAGTCAAGATCTAAACCCAGCAAAGATGAATGTGCCTTTTGTCGAGAAAAGGGGCATTGGAAGAAAGACTGTCCGAAGTTGAAGAATAAGGCCAAACAAAACAATGGAAAGGCCATTATGGATTCAAATGTAGCTGATTGTGATGATTTAGATTTCTCATTAGTTACGACGGAGCCATCAACATTATCAGATATATGGTTGATTGACTCAGCTTGTAGCTATCATATGTGTCCCAATAGGGACTGGTTCGTGGAATTTCAAGAAGGAGAATATGGAGTCATCCACACAGCGGATAACAACCCTATTACCTCATATTGCATTGGTTCAATACAATTAAGGAACCATGATGGAATGATCAGAACATTAAAAGATGTTCGATATGTACCGAATTTGAAGAAGAATCTCATCTCTGTGGGAGCCCTAGAATCAAAAGGGTTCAAAATCGTTGCAGAAAATGGAGTAATGAGAGTATGCTCTAGTGCACTAGTGGTAATGAAGGCCAATCAAAAGAACAATAACATGTACCATTATCTCGGTAGTATAGTTATTGGGACAGCGACAGTAACATCCAGTGACAAAAAAGAGGTAGAAGCAACCAGGCTATGGCACATGCGCTTGGGATATGCTGGAGGAAAATCCTTGAAAACTCTATCAGATCAAGGATTGTTAAAGGGAGTAAAGGCTTGCAACTTGGAGTTTTGCGAGCATTGTGTCAAAGGAAAACAGACAAGGGTTAAATTTGGTACAATGATACATAATACTAAAGGCATTTTGGATTATGTACACTCTGATGTTTGGGGTCCTTCCAAAACACCTTCATTGGGTGGGAAACACTATTTTGTAACTTCTGTTGATGATTTTTCCCGAAGAATATGGGTATATACAATGAAGAGCAAATATGAAGTGCTGAGAATTTTTCTCAAATGGAAGACGATGGTGGAGAATCAAACAGGCAGGAGGATCAAGTGTATTTGCACAGACAATGGAGGTGAACGTAAAAATGACTATTTCAATAAAGTCTGTGAAAATGATGGCATCGTCCGACACTTCACTGTCAGACATACACCACAACAGAATGGAGTGGCAGAACGCATGAACCGGACCTTGCTGGAGAAGATACGGTGTATGTTTTCCAATG
>MU685850.1:0-54157 GCA_026770625.1 Nicotiana glauca | reverse complement strand
AAAGGTGCCATACGCAAATGCTGTTGGTAGCTTGATGTATGCAATGGTCTGTACGAGACCTGACATTTCACAAGCTGTGGGAGTTATTAGCAGATATATGCATAATCTAGGAAAGGAGCATTGGCAAGCTGTGAAGTGGATTCTACGGTATACTCATAATACTATAGATGTTGGGTTAGTTTTTGAGCAGGAAAGCAATCAGTCTGTAGTTGGATATTGTGACTCAGATTTTGCGGGTGATCTGGACAAACGAAGATCAACTACTGGTTATGTGTTTAATTTTGCAAAGGCACCAGTTAGTTGGAAGTCTACTTTACAGTCAACATTTGCTTTGTCTACTACAGAGGCAGATTATATGGCTATTACAGAGGCTGTGAAGGAGGCAATTTCGCTTCAAGGATTGCTAAAGGAGCTTGGTGTTGAACAAAAAGGTATCACAATTTTTGTGATAGTCAAAGTGCTATTCAATTAGCAAAGAACCAAGTTTATCATGCAAGGACGAAGCACATTGATGTTCAGTATCATTTCGTACAAGAAATCATAGAAGAAGGTGGAGCCACGGTGAAGAAAATTTATACTACAGAGAATCCTGCTGATATGCTAACAAAAGTGGTGATTGCGGTCAAGTTTCAACATTGCTTGGATTTGATCAACATTGTTGAGCATTGAAGATTGAAGATGGAGACACAAACAAAATTTGTTACCGAGAGAAAATTGAAGATGTGGAATTTTGCCAAGGTGGAGATTTGTTGAATATGGTAGATATCCCACATCGGTTGGCACACAAAAGTGGTTGGGATTTTTCCCTATAAAAGGAGGCATAATGTTTAGGATTTAAATACACCTCTCATTTGCCTTCTTATCTTCTTAAGGCATTTGTGTCTTCTCTCTTTAGTATTATTTCACTTGTATTTTTAGAGTGGAATAAAATATTGGTTGTGTCCGAGGAGTAGGCAAAATTAGCCAAACCTCGTAAATTCTGGTGTTCCTTTTATTATTATTTTATTGTTTTATTTATTATTTAAGGCTGCCATAATTTTTGGTATAGTAGTTGTGACTTATTCACACTATATACATTTGGCTTCTACAATAATTACATCATTAAAGTAAAAGAAAAAGACTCCTAACTACTTGGTCCCAGAAGGACCTTCCCCAGACTCGGCATCTTTATCCCCATTGAACAGCTTTACCAGCTCGCGAAGTCCTAGCAGCAGATAAGCTCGGGCCAGGTGTCCGCCCGTATTTTCCTCAGTGTTTTGACAGTCTTCAATCCTCTTGATGAACTTTCCTTCCAGCTCCACTAGACGCCGCTCCAAATACCCAGTCACTTGTTAGCGCTGACATCCATATCTTTCTATTCTTCAATCAACTTCTGATAGGCTTCTTGTATTTCCCGATGCTCACTTTCACATTCTCAAATTCTCTTGCGCATTTGGTTGTACTTAACCCGTGCTTCAGCCTTTTCGTCGATGACCCTATGACCTCGAATGAACCAGGGCTGACCCAAACCATTATGATTTTCTTCCAACCAACCAGAAGATTATGGTACACAGCCGGTGTGATATCTGTCTGGCTCAATAGAATCTTTCCCCAAGATGATTTTGCAGTGCCACATGTGCTGAGCTTGGCACTTGTGAGGGCTATTATCATCCTAGAAGTCAGCCCTAAAGTGACCCATCTTGTCGAACCTTGGTATGAATTACTTTCTTCCTGCCTGCCTCATGACTCAGAGAGGGACATAAGGATAAGTTCCCCTCATACCAATGAGTATGAGAAACGGTGCATCTCCGGACAATGAATTCTTCCGTAGGGAACCACTCAAACATCCATTATACCTGGTCTTCTTTCAGATTTTCAAATAACTCTACCCATCCTCTGGCGTCCTCTGGAAGAGCGAACATGTTAGGAATATAATTCATTTGCCTTGGCTGATGGAAGGCGATGTGATCATCCCGGTCTCTCAATAGAATCTCTTACTGGTACTCACCCTTCTGGAGGTACTCCATGAGCCAGAGCTGGAGTAATAAGTTGCAACCCTCAAAATGGTTGGCCCCTCGTTGACAGCTGTCCAGGGCTTGGTATATCTCAGCAATGATCATAGGTACTTTGCTGAAAGGCTGCCCACCAATTCCTTCCATCAAAGTCTTGGTTACCATGGCTAGTCTGGTGTGTATCCTAGCCTTCTTCATCGGGAGCACTATCACTCCCATAAAGCACAATATAAAGACGAAGACCCTCCTGTGTATATGCCCCAATAAGGTAAGGGCAAATTTATCTGGGTAAGTGCGGTATGACTTGCTATGACCATACCTCTCGTACAGATAGTTGAATAGAATGTAAGAGTCCTTCAAACAGGTTAAGTCTTGATTTTTCTTATCCCATCATCTCGAGGAAACCCCTACTCTTGTGATTTTCTGGCATAAGCAAACCCGGCGTCTCCCAAGGAATACCGACTAACCCTTTTATTTCCTCGAGCAAAGGAGTCATTTAAAGGTCCCCAAAGTGGAACACGGATCTGTCACTATCCCAGAATAGAGTTGCAGCCTTTATGATTTTGTTTTCAGGCTGGATCTCCAGAAGAGAAGGGAAATTACCTAAATACTTGCGGATGAGCGTCTGATCACTGGAGTGAAGGTCTTTCCACCAACTTAGCAGCCTTGGGTGAATGTTGGTTACCATGCCGAATCTGGGGACTTCGTGCCTCATTTTCTGCAAAACAATGTGTTAGGCCCTTACCCCACCGGACTCCACTATTTAAACCAGTAATTAGCATAAAAAGCATTTAGTTCTCCAAATAATTGCACAGAATATGGTGGTGTCCGTTTGGGTTTCAAGGAAACCCAATGGACTTTGGACAGGGCTATCTTAAAGAATCATTATGTGGACAACATAACTGACTCGACTAGGTTTGACAATGATGCATGCATAGTTAAACAAAATAAGGCTTATATGGGGTATTAGACCGGTACTCTTGAGCTGACAACTCAAGAGGAAAAGGCACGGAACCGTCGACTGTACCGCTGATCCACTGGTTTTACCGCAAGTATGCCTTTGCCAAATTTAGGGGGTGATAATATCAGAAGACCTAAACATTTCATTATAAGCGTTGCTATGGTATTTGTTTGGCACAAATGGAATTTGATGTTGAAGGTGCAATTACAAAAATGAAACAAATTGTCACGTATTTTCACGTTCATAATGATTACAATGATTGCTCAAAAATTACAACGATATTGAAGGAAAGTGGTAAATGAAAGTGTTAAAGAAAAAAGAAACAAAAAAGCCAAGTCAGTGTCGAATAAAGACATTAAATAAAGCAGTAAAGAAGCAATAAAGCCACAAATAACATGAAATGGTAAAATCCTTAAAAACTTCCCTAGCAGAGTCGCCATGCTGTCGATGCCCTATTTTTTCTCGCAAAATCGGGTTTACAACATTTGGGAAGACAACTCTATTCCCGTTTGGGAATTGGGTTTTTGGATTCGAAGAGTCGTCACTTATGATTAAGTGCATTAGGACACTAAGGGTTTTGAGTTGGAAAACTAGAGTTCAGGTAAGAGCTAGAAATTATCTCGAGGGGAAGCTGTTAGGCACCCCTCAAGATCCACTAGTGTGGTTCCCGGCCATGTTACAATTGTGACTTTACAGATAAGCAATTAGGGCTCAAATAAAGGGGCTTGGAACATAAGTTTAGAACTTATTTGAGAATAGATAAGGCAGAATTTTGTGAAAGAAGGATTCAGATAACTTATCGAGTAAGAAGAGGAAAAGAAAGACATAAAGGGAGGGGGGGTCCCAGGTTTGCAAAATACATAGATCATCCACACAACACTGGCAACCAATCGTACGCATGGTGTTATTGCTTGATCATCATCTCCATGTCTACCCTTCCCACCCCGTTAATGTATTAAGCACGGAATGATATCGTTACTTATTGCATGCTCTTACCCGTCCCCATTCTATCAGTCCCGGAGGCATTTGGGACTACTAATCCTAAAGGGGAGGAAGTTGGGCTTTTCAGAGTTAAAAAAAGGATAAAAATCTAAGGCGACAATCAAAACACATAAACAGTTAAAGGGGAACTAGTAGCAATTAAGGGCTCAAACATGCCTCCTCATTTAAAGAAACAAATTGTTTAGCACGACTTGCAAACACTGGTTAAGTATTTAATTAAATTTAACGTAGTAAGGGTGGTCGATAAGTCACATATTTTTAGATAAGCAGTCCAAGTTAGGATTGCCTGCTGGTTGTAATTATTAAAGACTGGTGTAAGTGGTTAATGACCTATAGGTTTGCTTAGGTGATGCTTACAATCATGGTATCTAAGCGATAACAACAAAGTCAGATTTATTACATGACTCATATAATATAATAACTTTACTAATTTAGTAAATTGATAAATAACTCCAAAAATAATGTTCTAAAATAATTAGATGTGAAGAGTTAGAAAGCGAATTATTCCAAAACTCAGTGAACACTAAGCGGCCCAAAATAATTAAATGGAAAAATGATTATTGATCTCAAACCTTGTAGTGTTGTGTTCATTTGGGAGAATAAGCCAAAAGTAAGGGAAATTTTCAAAATGAGATTGTTGAATTAACACCAAAGTTATAAGCTCAGCTTTTTGCATTTTTACTCCAAAAGAGTGAAGTTTTATGGTAAAAATAAGGCCTAAAACACGTAGGTATAGTACAAAGATATTTCTTCTGAAATATAGACCAAACCTCAAATAATTCTGGTAAAATAAATATCAAAACAATCATAGAATTGCACATTTAAATGGTAAAAGACATAGCTCGTTTTAAATGCCTTTATTGCAACTCATAATTAACTATTCAAACACACAGCATAAGAATAAGAAACTGATTTTACCTATTAACATGCTATGATCGAATAAAATAGTGTAGGCAAGCACTGTTGTCCTAAACACATAGAAAATATTCATGTAGTCCTCCCATTCCTCGTAAATACTAAGATTTCAATGGAGATTCATCTCACTCAAACAAACCAAACAAAGCTTGTTAGTCTTAAAGACGTGATATCTAAGCTCAGTTACAGGAAGATGCTAATAAGGCTATGAGTCGTCCTATTAAACATGAAGTTAATCACCTCATACTCGTAAATGTGATACATGGCGGTTAAAATCCTATGACATGGCGAGCATGTGAACAAATTCTAATAATAAGATTAAACAACAGAGAACTACCATGCATCCCTTAGGCAGACTTTTATTTAAGAAGCATCATGTTACCCTTTTTAGTACTTAGGATATGATGTCTAAATGACGGGAAAATTCAGTACAAATTAAAAGTCTAAATAAAATCTGTATTACTTGTTTGGTTAAGCCTAAATCATAGTATCTATTAGACAGAATATTCTAAACAAGACCAAACGGATCAAACAGATAATAATCCTACATACAAGTTATCTATCGCACAAAAAACCAGAACATATAAATAGAATTAAGCACATACTGATGTTTAAGAGACGTACCTGGCTTTATACTAGCATAATTTCAGTAAATTGCCGCATGGCACTCAACATCTCGACATGGCCAAGAATTTTACAAAATACAAAACTAAAGAGAAGGACTAGTATATTCTAACAACAAAGAACACGTACATGAATCATAATGCGTTGTTCAGGAGTATTTGGAACCCGCGATAAATTCAAAATCTTTACCTATTTGGGGACTCCTATAAACTTGGACAGATTCTTCAATGAAGTTCGTACCCAAATCTTCCACCAAAATTTGTTCTTTACAGGAAGAGATATAATTTCTGATTTTGAGTGATTTGTGAAGAAACTATGCTATGACATTTTGTAATAAAGTAGTAAAATAATTAAGGAAATAACTAAATGGAAAAGGGAAGGGAAGTAAGAGAATAAATAAGATAATGGACTAAAGAAGGAAAAAATGAATGTTTGTAGCTGGCGAGGAAGGTATAAGATCAGTGAATTGGTTTGGGGTTAGTCTTGTTGAGATTTGGTTTAAAGTGGTTGGGCTTAGGATATTGCTGGGTGAAGTGGGCTTCATTCAGAT
The DNA here is from genome assembly GCA_026770625.1 of Nicotiana glauca. Classification (NCBI taxonomy): domain Eukaryota; kingdom Viridiplantae; phylum Streptophyta; class Magnoliopsida; order Solanales; family Solanaceae; genus Nicotiana; species Nicotiana glauca. The sequence goes on along the minus strand of MU685850.1, from coordinate 48,114 downwards.
AGAGAGCACATGTTGGGTTAGATAAATAGGTCCATTTGGGAGTTCAAATAAGGCTAAAATTGAAATGAACTGGGCTAACATTTAAATAACCGTTTCCCCATTTTTTTATTTTACAAAAATAGTAAAATAATTTATGAAAATAAATTAAAGGTACTAAAATGATTAATAGTACATAATTATTAAATTAAAAATACTGGAGTTAATTTTAAAAATATAAACATAATTAAATCTTAAAATAGGCTAATATTGCAATTATATGCCATTTAGCTTTAAAAATATGCAAAAATTATGTTAGGTATATTTTTAGTATAAATGTGAGAATCCCATAGGCGAATTGCCAAAATGACAATTTGGGGAATACTTATTGGATTTTTCTTGATAAAATAGGGCAATAAAATTAATTTAAAAATCTTTAAAAATTAAGAAAAAAATAGGAAACTCTTAGACATATTTATATATGCATACATATGCTATTTGAAAGGTATTTTGTATATAAAAATATACAGAAAAAAATTGGGTATCAACAGCTGCCCCTCTTTACCCGGAAAGGATGAAAGAGTTGTCGGATAAAGATTGTCACACCTCCTTTTACGCACACCCTACCCGGGGGGCAGATGCGAGGGGAGTTTTTCCACTTAAAGTGACAATATTCGAAATGAGATTATTTTATTTATTTCAGAGTCGCCACTTGGAATAAATTATGGTGTCCCAAGTCACCGATTTATTTAAATCCCAAATCGAGGAAATTTCGACTTTCCAAATGAAGTCTGCCAACCAGAAATTCTAAGTAAGGAATTCTGTTGACTCGAGGGAAGGTGTTAGGCACCCTCGGATCCCGTGGTTCTAACACGGTCGCTTAAACTATTATAAATGGCCAAAATATCTGATTTTAATACATGTTACAACCTATGTGCTTTTAATCAATTTTAAACCGCTTTTATTAAATTACAAACTATACATTTAAACGTTTAAATAGAACGGGTCTAATCTCAACATGAACCTATGCACTAACGAATATGCAAGTCAAATGTGTGCCTGGGTCATTTATTTAACTTATACCGGGTAGGACGGTTATCGAAGCTCAATAATATTTTTTATTCATGTAAAACAAAATGTCCGTTCGAAATTATTTCTAATTACTCTATGGAAGCGATAATGCATGAGATGATTCCGATTTTAACTAACTTTCTACCAACTGATCGAAAAGGCATTTGATTCAAATGAAAACCTTTTTAATAGAAGGCGAGCATTTTTCTATCTTCTGATTTTATACATACATCTCAACTTCTCTTGTCAAAAACTAGATTGAAAATATTTATTCGCGCGTGACATATTAAATTAGGACAATTGATTAGTGAAAGACTACAAACTAATAAGGAGACTAATTACTAAGTTCCAAATCTAATTCTAATGATTCATTATTGGATGTGAAGCTATCTACTTGGAACTCACCATTTTTATCTAAACCTTAATTAACGCAAGCTTTGAACTAAAAAATTAAGTTAGTACTAATATTGACAGAATTTACATGCTATCGAGAAACATCAACTCAATTTTACAGTCCGTGATTTAAATCGAAACATACAACAGTCTAAGTTATACAAATATACTTTACAACTAACAAATGTACATAACAAAATTAATCTAATTATGAAATAAACAGGCAGCGATCCAGGCACGTAAACCCAATAAGCATTCTTATTTCAAACTTCAATTCAAGTCTAAACCAACATGAGTTCGAAACTGTGTACCTGGAATTGGACAAACAGAAATGAAAGAGAGAGAGATCGGTAGTAGCCCAAACACAGCAAGCAAACAACAACCCATCAACAAAACAGTAGCAGAAAAAAATCCCAGGAAAGGTTTAGAATCAAAATAGGAAGCAACCAGTAGCAGATTCCAAATGATGACAGTTTCAAAACCAAACAACAACAAACAACTGCAGCAAGAAAACTTAGAGGTTCAACGGAACAGTAACGATGCTGTACTGTTTTCGAAGTAGAAGGGCCTCACTTTCAGTTTTTCTATCTAGCTCTCACTGAATATCTAATGTCTAAGTCTAGCTGGTATCTCACTTTTTAAAACTGGAATGCTCTCTGATTTTTCAAGGATGGGAGAAACTATCTTCAAGATTGGAAGGTCTGATTAGGCTGAAAAAAAAAAACCTTCTGATTTCTAGAACTCTGGAAAACCTTGATGAGGGATTGAAAAATCTCTCAGGGACTAGAAAATCTGTCCCCAACTATTCTGAAAACCTTTCTTATATAACCCAAAAAGACTAACACTTCCAGCCTGTTTTTTCACTCAAACTTATTAAAACATTCCCCTGTTATTCCCTTAAAAATCACTACTGCTTCTCCCTTATTATTTAACTTTAAAGTGTATGGACAGGCTAGTTTTAAAATTTAGTTAAGTATGGGTAGTCTTCCAAGTCTTCCATTGTTCCTTTTTTATTCAATTCTTTCAAATTTTATAAACATGGTGTCCATGTGACCTCTTTTCTGACCTTAAAGTGTATCGATCACTTATTAGTCCACTAGTATCTCCTGACAGGCCACGCAAACTAACACATTTTCAAACTTCAAATTCCAAATCACACTCGAAACCCATACTAGAGATGCTTTTATAACCAATTTAAACCTAACCTTTAGCCATAAACAAATCAGATTTCAATTCAAGCAGTGATTCAGACCAAAATTAACAATGTCAATAATATCACTTGTCCAAAACAGACCCATAAAACTAATCGACTATATTCATTTAATCAATTACAACACATATAATCGATAATAAATCAATGATTTGCAGTTCTTGGGCAAAACAGGGGAAATACGTAAGTAATTATTCGATGACAATAATCAACTCGAATATGTATCCTATAACAAATACAATCAAACAAACAAACAGAACCAACAAACGACCAAATAAAAGGTCTTACGGAGAAGAACAGAAAAAATTAACAAAAAATCAAAAAAGATAAAAAATAATAAAACTAAACTACCAACAAATATTAACAAACAATGACAGAAGCAAAGGAAGAAAGAAAATACGTCAGAAGAAAAAATCAGAAATCAAATGGGCTTAGACCAATTCGGACTTGAAACTTTGAGGCCAAACGGACCTTAATCAAATGTTCTCAATTGAGAACACTTCGACTAAGGTCCATTGAACCATCAAACAATCTTCGAATAGGCTCGAATCCTTTCTAGGTTTCCTGGGGCTCGGGTTGGGTTTCAAGTGGTTTGGGTTTGATTCGAACCAAACCAGTGTTGGTTTGGTGACGAAAGAGGCTAGGAATTGTTTGGGGCGATTGTGGAGCCAGTTGGGATGGTTTGGCATTTTGCTCGAATCTTCGATTGAAGATTCGAGAAACTACAACATGATTCGAACTAAACGGGGCATGGATTCGTGGAGAGGGGAGTTAGGAGGTTCATGGGTGTTGGTTTGGTGGAGAAAAAGACCGGCGTCACCGGATTTACACGGGAGGGGAGGGATGGCGGCTAGCTAGGGTTCTTGGGGTGTTTGGTTTTGGTGAGAGAGACGAAGGGGAAGGGGTCGTTTGGGAATGAAGGGGTGGCAAGGGGTTTTGGGTAGATTAAAATGTAAGAATTAATTTGGGCCATTGGATCACGAGAATCCAACGGCCAAGATCAATCTAACAATGAAACAAAGTCATTTTAGTTTAAATGAGGGGGTCGGGTTGAGACGGGTAACGGGTCGGGTGCAGGAAATGGGTTGGAAGGGATGATCTTGACCGTTGGATTAGTGTGATCCAAAGGCTCACACCGAACGTTACCAAAACGGTGTCGTTTGGACGTGGATTGGGCTTGGACCGGGCGGATTTTGGCCAGGTTTTTGGGTTTGGGGTTGGTTTGGCCCAATTCTAATTTCCTCTACTATTTTAAAGTGTTTTGTTCTTTTAATTCCTAATTTATTAAAACCAAATTATAAATGACATTATAAAAATCAAATTAACTTATAGAAACTAATTAACTTCTATTAACAAATAACACACAATTAAATATTAATTAAAAATAAATCACACCACTAGACCTTTAAATGCTAAATGTAAAGTGTATTATTTTTGTGATTTTGTGAAATAAAACTTAATTTCTCCTAATAAATACTAAATGTAAATGCAACATATTTTTTGTGTTTTATATTAATTTAGCAAATAAATACGCACAAACAAATGCAAACAATAAGGAACAATTACACAAAAATTCACAGAAAATCACACATGACACAAAACTATTTTATTTTGAATTTTTGGGAGTGATTCTCATATAGGAAAAAAATCATGTGCTCACAGCTGCCCCTCTTTGCCCGGAAACACGAAGAGTTTTCGTGCAAAGATAAATGAGCAGATACGAGCGATTTTTGCCCATTCGAGTACTCCGTGTGAAGCACTTTGAAAGAGTTTGATCGAGCCTTTGCTTCGGGAGGCCTCCTACATATCCCTGGCTAAATGGGAATCAGGTCAATGTAGTTCGGGAAGTTTTGGTAGCTGGGACTACCATAAAGCTGTGACCTTGCTGTTACTGTCGTTGCTGTTGCTGCTACCGCTTACTGACCTCCTTATTACACCAAAAAGGAAAAATCGTAGCTAAACATAGCTATGCCTATCAACTATGAGTTACAATATTCCTATCTATAATTCTCTTGAAAACTTGAACTTGAGTCTTAGCTGATTTTGCTGTAGACTTTCATCTAAATATTGATGCTCGCAGGTCGTAGGTGCTTGTTTATTTCTGCAACATTGAGTGAAACAAAATTGGCGGGGCTTGCGACTTCAATTAGATTCCGGGTAGTTCGCCCTTTTTGTTTGCTCCAATATTTGAGCTCACCTTATTTTGCTTTCTTTTTGTTCTTTTCTTCTTTTCTTTATTTTGGATTGAGACTCATTCGGTAGGCTACTCGAATCCTGTACCTTGAGATCAAACCTGCTTAAGACGTCAAAGACAAACAAATGAACAAAATTTTCTGCCCCAGTTTTGACTAGGGAAATTACGTAAGTTAGTTGTGACACATATCTAGACAGTCAAATCAGGATTGTGTATCCTTGTGAATGGATCCAGGTTGTGCTGGAAAATAGCCAGGTTATGCCGGGATTGGAAAAGAAAAAGCTCCTTGGGTTATACCAAGGAGATCCGAGGGTTATGCGGTATTTGGAAAGAAAAGTCACCTTGGGTTATGCCAGGGAGATCCACGGGTTATGCCGGGATTTGGAAAGAAAAAGGCTCCTTGGGTTATGCCAGGGAGTTCCGCAGGTTATGCCGGGATTTTGGAAAGAAAAAGCTCCTTGGGTTATGCCAGGGAGATCCGCGGGTTATGCCGGGATTTGGAAAGAAAAAGCTCATTGGGTTATGCCAGGGAGATCCACGGGTTATGCCGGGATTTTGAAAAAAAAAAGCTCCTTGGGTTATGCCAGGGAGATCCGCAGGTTATGCCGGGATTATGAAAGAAAAAGCTCCTTGGGTTATGCCAGGGAGATCCACGGGTTATGCCGGGATTTGGAAAGAAAAAGCTCCTTTGGGTTATGCCAGGGAGATCCACTGGTTATGCCGGGATTTTGGAAAGAAAAAGCTCCTTGGGTTATGCCAGGGAGATCCACGGGTTATGCCGGGATTTGGAAAGAAAAAGCTCCTTGGGTTATGCTAGGGAGATCCACGGGTTATGCTGGGATTTGGAAAGAAAAAGCTCCTTGGGTTATGCCAGGGGGATCCATGGGTTATGCCGGGATTTTGGAAAGAAAAAGGCTCCTTGGGTTACGCTAGGGAGATCCGCGGGTTATGTCGGGATTTTGGAATGAAAAAGATCCTTGGGTTATACCAGGGAGATCCACGGGTTATGCCGGGATTTGGAAAGAAAACGATCCTTGGGTTATGCCTGGGAGATCCGCGTGTTATGCCGGGATTCGGAAAGAAAAGGCTCATTGGGTTATGCTAGGGAGATCCGCGGATTATGCCGGGATTTGGAAAGAAAAGGCTCCTTGGGTTATACCGGGGAAATTCGCGGGTTATGCCGGGATTTGGAAAGAAAAATCTCTGTGGGTTATGCCAGGGAGATCCACAGGTTATGCCGGGATTTTGGAAAGAAAAAGACCCTTGGGTTATGCCAGGGAGATCCGCGGGTTATGCCGGGATTTGGAAAGAAAAAGCTCCTTGGGTTATGCCAGGGAGATCCGCGGGTTATGCCGGGATTTGGAAAGAAAAAGCTCCTTGGGTTATGCCAGGGAGATCCACAGGTTATGCAGAGATTTGGAAAGAAAAAGCTCATTGGGTTATGCCAGGGAGATCCACGGGTTATGCTAGGATTTTGGAAAGAAAAAGGATCCTTGGGTTATGCCAGGGAGATCCGCGGGTTATGTCGGGATTTTGGAAAGAAAAAGCTCCCTGGGTTATCCCAGGGAGATCCACGGGTTATGCCGGGATTTGGAAAGAAAAGGCTCCTTGTGTTATGCCAGGGAGATCCGCGGGTTATGCCGGGATATGGAAAGAAAAGTCCTTTTTTTTCCTTCTTTTTTTTTTATTTTTTATTTTTTATTTAGCAACAACGCATGAAAGAGTTAGAGGAGAAACTTCCCTTTTGGTTGATTCTTTGCTACAAATGTGTTCTAGCGCTTGCGCATTGTTTTTCTCTTCTAGGTTGCGTCCGTTTCTTGTACGGTCGCCTGAAATACACCTGCTTCAACTTTCAACAAAGAACAAATTGTTAGTTTGAAGCGGGGGTTGGTTTTGCGGCCTTGAACGTCTCAAATGCTTGATTGCAGTCCCCTTTCCGTGGAGAACTTTGTTAATTGCCGATCTAGAGAGAAGAATTCTTTCAAACTTGACAAAACTCAAACTTTTAGTCTTTCGTGATGACTTGCCCGTGCAAGAGCTTGCTTCTCCCACCTCATTCTGCTCTCGAAACCATTGCCTTTTCCTTTCTTTTCCAACATTTTTACTCTGGAGATAATCTGACATCATGATCAGTCGGGATTGGACTGACACACCACTGAGGTTGGGTATCTTCTTTGCCTCTTACCGGACGGAACTCTGTGAAACCAGTCCTGCCACCCTTTCCTTTGTAACAAGTTTTGGAATTTAGGGTTAAACCAAGAGGAATTTAAGGAAAAGCAAACAGAGAGTGGAAAAGATGAATTAAAATAGAAGCATCCCTTTCAGGGGAAAAGAAAGACCTATCTGTGGGTGCGTGCTGACTTTAAATAGACGTGACATGCTTTTTGGACAGGATGCCTGACCCGCACCAACTTTCGGCTTCTTACGAATCCATTGAATCGCATTTCCGAACCATGGAACCTTGCAAGGACTTCTAGTGATGAGATATCCTCTTTTTTGGCCGATAGCTCCCTTTGCGGGTTTTCGCTAATTGACCTCTCTCGTTTCTTTTCTTAACATCGCCCGATAGTGCTCTTTGCGAGTTTTCACTAAACGGACTCTATCATTTCGGTTTCTCTGCTTCCGTCTCCTCATGGTGCCCAAAGGTTTTCACCGATAAGACTCTCATTTATTTCTCTCAATTTTGAATGCTTGCTTTCCATCTATGATTTTTCTTAGCTCTCACGCCTTTGGCAATTGATCTGAAGGACTTGCATTTGGTTTTTGGTAAAAAGAATTGTGGACGGGATTACAACTTTGGAATCATTTGGTAAGCTCATGGTCGTACCATTATAACATCTGCCCCAGTTTCAACTTCGGGGAAAATTGGATTTTTATTTTAGTGTGACTGAACCTCAGATAGAGGCTGCATATGTATCCTTTCGGAATCAAGTCAGACGTAGTTCAAACTACGTTAGATATTTTTATTTTTTATTTTTATTAATGGTGCTTTTGGATTCCAAAGAGGGTAGCCAAAGAAATGTAACCGGCTCAAAGGGCTTGCAAAAGGGGTTGATGGTGTTTGTGTAGTAGGAATAAAAGCCTTCATCATCTCAAATGAAGCCCAGACCTTACCGAAGTAAACTCAGACATAGTACCTTTTAATTGCATCTGCATTCACAGCTGTTTCAGGATCCTTTCCTTCAATATCATCCAGATATAATGCTCCTCTCGGCAGTATCTTCCTGATGATGTATGGACCTTTCCAATTAGGAGGAAATTTTCCTTTTGCTTCCTGGTGATGGGGGAGAATGCGTCTTAATACCAGCTGTCCTACTTCAAAATTCCTGGGTCGTACTTTCTTGTTGTAAGCGCGGGCCATTCTGTGTTGGTACAACTACCCATGACAGACTACAGCCATTTGCTTTTCATCAATTAAGGTCAACTGCTCCAATCGAGTCTTAACGCATTCACTATCTTCAATTTCTGCTTCGACAATGGTCCGGAGCGAAGGTATTTCTACCTCTGCTGGTATCACAGCTTCAATTCCATAAACCAACAAATATGGGGTGGCTCCTACTAATGTGCGCATCGTAGTACGATATCCCAGTAAGGTAAAAGGCAACTGTTCATGCCACTGTCTGGAACTCTGGATTGTCTTTCTTAAAATTTTCTTGATGTTCTTGTTCGCTGCTTCAACAGCGCCGTTGACTTTGGGCCGATAAGAAGTGGAGTTCCTGTGCGTTATTTTGAATTGTTCGCATACTTCCTCCATCAGACGACTGTTCAGGTTCGCAGCATTATCTGTGATGATAGTTGCAGGAATACCAAAACGACAGATAAGATTTGAATGTACAAAGTCCACTACGGCTTTTTAGTGACCGATTTGAGAGTGAAAGCTTTGACCCACTTTGTGAAGTAATCAATGACAACCAATATGAATCTGTGCCCGTTTGAAGCTTTTGGCTCAATTGGACCAATGACGTCCATACCCCAAGCGACAAAAGGCCAAGGTGTTGACATAGGATGTAGCTCTATCGGAGGTGCATGAATCAGATCTCCATGCACCTGACACTGGTGGCATTTTCGGACGAAGCCGAAACAATCTTTCTCCATAGTTATCCAATAATACCCAGCTCGTAGGATTTTCTTGGCCAAGACATACCCATTCATATGAGGTCCACACACTCCTGCGTGTACTTCGTGCATGACTCTTCTTGCTTCCTCGGCATCAACACATCTTAATAAGTTAAGATCCGGGGTTCTTTTATACAAGACCTCACCGCTCAAAAAGAAACCACTCGTGTGCCACCTCATAGTTCTCTTTTTATCTCCAATAGCGTGTTCGGGGTATTTTTATATTTTTTAAAAACCTGTTGACATCGTAGTACCATGGCTGGATATTTTGGTCCTGACTCGATTATATTACAGTAACCGTGTTTTTCCCTGATTTGGATTTCCAAGGGATCGATGTGGGCGTTGCCTGGATAAGGTAACATTGAAGCTAACGTGGCAAGTGCATCAACTAGTTCGTTGCTACACCGTGGGATGTACCTGAACTGTATTGATGTAAATCGCCTACCGAGGTCTTCCACATGCTGCCGGTAAGGAATAAGCTTAACATCTCGAGTCTCCCATTCTTCTTGGGCTTGTCGGATAATCAGATCAGAATCCCCCATAATTAGTAAATCTTCAATATCTTGATCAATGGCCATGTTGATGCCCATGATGCAGGCTTCATACTCAGCGGTATTGTTTGTGCAAAAGAAATGGAGCCTAGCCGAAGGCGGATAGTGCTGGCCGGTGGGCGAGATCAAGATTGCCCCAGTTCCTACACCTTTGGCGTTTACAGCCCCATCAAAGAACATTTTCCAAGCATGAGTGTCTTCAGGGACTACTTCCACTGTGTTTACCTCCTCATCTGGAAAGTAAGTATTCAACGGTTGGTACTCCTCATCAATCGGGTTTTCAGCCAAGTGATCCGCCAATGCCTGGGCTTTCAATGTCGTGCGAGTGACATAGACTATGTCGAACTCAGTAAGCAGAATTTGCTATTTTGCCAATCTCCCGGTGGGCATTGGTTTCTGGAATATGTACTTCAAAGTATCCAACCTGGTAATGAGGTGAGTGGTATGAGTCTGGAGGTAATGTCTCAACTTCTGAGCGACCCATGTCAAAGCACAACACGTTCTTTCCAACAAGGTGTATTTGACTTCATAACTAGTGAACTTCTTGCTCAAATAATAGATCGCTTGTTCTTTCTTTCGAGTTGCATCATGCTATCCGAGGACGCAACCGAAATAATTTTCTAAGACTGTCATATACAAAAACATAGGTCTTCCTTGCTCTGGCGGGACCAAAATCGGAGGATTCGAAAGATATTCTTTGATCTTGTCAAAGGCCTCTTGACACTCAGCTGTCCACTTGACTGCGACATCTTTCCTTAAAAGCTTGAATATGGGCTCGCATGTGGAAGTCAGTTGAGCGATAAACCGGCTGATGTAGTTTAATCTGCCCAAAAGACTCATTACGTCTTTCTTTGTCCTTGGAGGTGGCAAATCCCGAATAGCTTTTATCTTTGTTGGATCTAACTCAATACCTCTTCTGCTAACTATGAAACCCAGAAGTTTGCCTGATGGGACTCCGAAGGCGCATTTAGCCGGATTCAACTTTAAATCATACTTTCGCAGCATCTCGAAAAATTTCCTCAAGTCTCGAACATGATTGTCTTGAGTACTGGACTTGACAATCACGTCGTCCACATACACCTCTATCTCTTGATGCATCATATCATGAAAGATAGCAGTCATGGCCCTCATGTATGTCACTTCGACGTTCTTTAAACTGAATGGCATAACCCGATAGCAGTAAGTACCCCAAGGTATAGTGAAAGCGGTTTTCTCGGTATCTTCCTTATCCATCAACACCTGGTGATATCCCGCTTAACAATCTACGAAGGACTGTATCTCATGTTTGGCACAGTTATCCACAAGAATGTGGATGTTGGGAAAGGGGAAGTTATCTTTGGGACTTGCCCTATTCAAATCTCGGTAATCCACACACACCCGGGTTTTCCCATCTTTCTTCGGTACAGGAACTACATTAGCCAGCCACGTAGTATACTGGACCACCCGGATTACCCCTGTTTTCAACTGCTTTGTGATTTCTTCTATGATCTTATCACTGACATCAGTCTTGAACTTCCTTTGTTTCTGTTGAACTGGGGGACAATCAGAGTAGATTGGCAATTTATGCACCACTAGATCAACACCTAATCCTGGCATGTCATCGTATGACCAAGAAAACACATCTTTACACTCAAACAAGAGTTGAATTATTGCATCTCGTGTTTTTTCATCTGTGTAAATGCTTATTTTGGTCTCTCGGATTTCTTCAGAGGTTCACAAGTTGACTGGCTCTATGTTATTCAAGTTCGGCTTAGGTTTATTCTCAAAGTGTTTGAGTTCTCGATTTATTTCCCTAAAAGCCTCTTCTTCATCATATTCCAGTTCTTGGTTCATTATTTCACAATTAGACGGCGTCTTTGGATCTGGGCGTGAAGTCTTCAAGCATGTCACGTTATTTAAAGCCGCACTATTATAGCTGAAAAGAAAAGATAACGGAGAAATAGCAAAAATCAGAAAGGATAAAGAAAGATAAAATGATGAAAGACTGATTTTATTCCTTGGAATTAGGAAGATAAAAGGGTTTACATTTCAGGAAATTAAAAATAGAAAACTAAAGGGAACATCTGAGTTACACCCTGGGATAACTCGTGATGCAGGAAGAGTGGCAGGACAAGTCTACCCGGACTCCCGCCTGGCTGGGAACGGTGTAGCCTCCCAATTCTGAAGCTTAGCATTCGGCCCCATGTATAGCACCTCAGCGGTGCTTGTGCCTTCTCCCAGCTGAACCATGTGGGTTTTGTAAAGCATTTCTCTCATTTCCCCACATATTTTCTCAATCTCTTCGGCTGTAAAAGCCTCATCCTCTTCTTCTTCATCGTACCTTGGACTGATGAAGGTCTCGTACAAGTGTGGAAGTGGTTGAGGTAAATCCTATCCCTCAATCTTTCTCTTATTCACCCATTTTTCATCACATGGGGTGGGGTGGAAGCCTATCCCGAAGAATTTCTCAGTTGAAGTCAAGGTGACAGGTTCAACTATTCCTTGTAGTGATTTTCTAAGTCCTTTTCCCGGTTTGAATACCTGTCGGATCATTTCTTTAGCAACCATGATTGAAGCGTTTGACAAGAAGGGTTGGGGGCAAGGGCTACCTTCTTCATATTGTTCTACCAATACGACTTCGAAAGCCTGATAAACTATATGCTCAAATCCCTCTCTTGCTTCGAGGCACAGGATGGATGGGTCCCGATAAATAGACTGTTCGTCTTCTCCGTGGACCATAATTTCCCGATCTTCATATTCGAACTTCACCATTTGGTGGAGAGTGGAGGGTACAACCCCTGCAGCGTGGATCCAAGGTCTTTAGGGGAGAAAGTTGTAAGACGTGTCCATATCCAACACCTGGAAAGTTACTTCGAAATCCACAGGCCCGATAGTCAATATCAGGTATATTTCTCCGAGAGTATCCCTCTTGATGCCATCAAAAGCTCTTACACAGACATTATTAGGGCGAATCCTTTCGGTCCCAATTCCCATCCCCTGCAACGTAGAGAGCGGGAAAATGTCAACACCCGAACTCCATCTAACATTAGTCGCTTGACGTAGTAGTCTTCACACTTAACTGTCAAATGCAAGGCTTTGTTGTGGGCTGCCCCCTCCAGAGACAAATCGTTCTTACTGAAAGAGATTTGATTAACCGCAAAGAACCTTTCCGTCATTCTCTCGAGTTGTTCGACTGAAGTCTTAGTCGGCACATACGCTTCATTCAAGGTTTTCAGCAGGATCTTCTGATGCTCGGTAGACCTCATTAGCAATGACAACATAGATACTTGTTCAGGGTGTTTGCGCAACTGATCCACTACTTCAAAGTCAGGCATCTTCATTTTTTGGAAGAAAGCCTCTACTTCTTCAGCGCTTATAGGCTTCTTGGGTGGGAAGCGCTTCCGTGCAGCATCGTTCATTTCTTGTATGTCCGAATATTTCCCCGCAGAAGTATTCCCTGGAAGCTCCCCTGTGATTTCCTTGCCTTTGTAGGTAACCAATATCCATTGATAATTCCATGGCACCGTGGATAGGTCCGTTATCGGCTTTTGTGGCACACGTCCGATGACCATTGGCTCATTCAGCCGAGGCGGTTTAATCGTTCCTCGGACCACATAGTCCCCTTTTGGCACATACATCGGTATTCCCCTTTTCAACTTAAAACTCTGCGGCTTCTCCGAGCGAACCCGTGGAATATAAAGAACCTCGTTCTTCGGAAGCACCCTCGTCTCCGTTTTGGTTTCAAACTTCCTTCCAAGCTCAGCCTTCATAGTCTTAATCTTCTTTTCCCCTTTCTCTTGTCCCGGGGTTGCCGTAGGCTTTCTTTCTGTATCCATAATGGCAATTATGGCCTTCAAAGAGGGATAAAACTCCTCGTCTTCACAGATCACACCGATCACTGGCCCGTTATTTTGAATGGGCAAGGGATTATTAGTCATATTTGGGACCTCCTCGTCCCTCACCACTATCTTTCTTTGTTCTATCAAATACTCAATCGCTCTTTTCAGAGTCCAGCAATTGTTGGTATCGTGCCCTTCTACCCCTGAATGATAGGAGCATCTGATGCCCTGTTGATATGACGGTGATTCCGGATTCTGCACGTTTTGGGGTAGGGTTGTAGGAGGCCCATTTGGATAAGTTTAGGGAGCAATTCAAAATATGGTTCACCGATGGGGGTGAAGGTTTGTCTCTTGGGCGGTTCCCGAGGACGGATGTTATTCGGGGGTGGTTGGGGATTATAGTGGTTTCGGTAAGGAGGCTGGTTTCTGGGAGGTGAAGCTTGGTTCCGATTGATCTGCTGCTGTGGTCGGCCATAGGGTTGAGCATTTATAACCATGTACGACCGAGGAGCGTAGGCTGCATCTTGATGAGGATAGTAGTGTTGCGGGGCTCTTTCTGAGAAATGGGGCCTGGGGTTACGATATTCCCTCGCTCCTGATGCCGCCATAGATGTTTCTTCCTTTTTCTTCCCCCTTTCTATTCCTCCAGACCCGCCTTGAATGGCTTGGGAGGTTGCTCTTATGGCTGCATAACTCAAAATCCTTCCTGTTTTGCAGATCGTTCTCTAGCATTTCCCCGATTTTGATTGCATCTGCGAAAGGCTTTCCCATGGCTGACATCATGATCTGGAAGTAGTCAGGCTCCTGGGCCTGCAAGAAAACGGTGACCATTTCTATTACATCCATGGGAGGTTTTACCCTCGAAGCTTGCTCGCGCCATTTGATGGCGTATTCCCTGAAACTCTCCGAGGCCTTCTTCTTGTGATTTGCCAAAGAATTCCTATCCGGCATGATGTCAATATTGTACTGGAATTGCCGAATAAAGTCTCGAGCGATATCATCCCATATATGCCAATGGGAGATGTCTTGATCCATAAACCATTCGGAAGCAATGCCGATCAAACTTTCCCCAAAGTATGCCATTAACAACTCCTCCCTGCCGCCGGCCCCTCGCAACTGGTTGCAATACCCCTTTAAATGAGCGGTGGGGTCGCCGTGCCCGTCATACTTTTCAAATTTAGGTGTTTTGAAACCCGACGACAAATGGACATGCGGGAACATACATAGATCTGCATAGGAGACACTTTTCTGCCCGCTCAAACCTTGCATGTTCTTCAAACTTTGCTCGAGGCTTCTCATTCTTTTGGCCATCACATCCTGCTCGGACGCTCTGGGATTTTGGCCTTGCCCAGGTATAAACTCGTATTGGGGATGCTGAGGGTATGCATTGGCAGTAAACCGGGTAGGTTCCAATCAGAAAGATGGTGCTTGGAATGTGAAAGAAGATGAGTCACAGTTAGGCCTATGCAAAGTGGGTTGTGCCGCAGCTGGACAGGGCGGTATAGTGAATGTGTGTAAGGTCACACCTGTCGCCGACACCTGGGGATGAGACTCAGAAGGTGATTCGGCGAAGTGGGATGACATGGCAGGATACCTGAATGGATTAGCTGGGTAACTGATGGGGACGTTGGAAGTCCCACTTGTTCTAGGAAACAGTTCGGGGAATCCAAGGATTGCACTTGGCAGCTTTCTTCCATTGTTCCAGTCGTCCAACATTTCCAACATGCGGAGACGCAGGATTCTCTTTTCCTCATCCGCAGCTGATTCAGAGGCTGGGATGGCCAAGATTGAACTCTCCTCTGAGACGGGAATTGTTGGTGAAGGAATTTCTGAAGACATTTCCACACTCCCTTTCGACCTTGTGAAGTAAGTGTGAACACTTCCTTTCGACTTTGTGACGGATGGCTGAACACTTCCCTTCGGCCTCGTAAAGTACGAATGTGAGGCCAGACTACCACAAAACCAACCACCTTTCTATAAAACCTGAACCTCGTAGCAAGTAAACGGTTAGTTTGAAACACATAACAGATAGATAATCTCACGTTGGGGTGTGATGCACCTATACAGTTAAGTGGGTTTCTACATGTTTTGCATTGGTTGCATGCGTCATTCCAGCTTCTCTTTATGCTCTGCTTCCCAAACTTTCCTTTATTTATTGCTTATTTCCCTTCCCTCTCTTTTTATTATTATTATTATTATTATTATTATTATTATTATTATTATTATTATTTTAAATTTTTTTTTAATTTTTTATTTTTATATATATTTTCTATTATTCCCCCTTTTTTTTTATTTTTTATTTTTTTCTTTTAGTGGTGGTCGAATCTTATGTGGATTGCCTACGTATCATGTCCCCGCATGAATCAGACCGAGCGTAGTTCTGGTCACAAGTGTAAAATAAAGACATCACTCTTTTTTTTTGGAATTTTTTTTATTGTCAAAATATTCTGTTTACAAGGCTAAACTTTTGTTTTTGATGAAGAGAAGATTTTCACTACTTGTTGCTATATTTAAAAAAAAAATCCGGTCTTGTTAACACGACCTTTCAGCACTAGAAGAAGATTTGAAGGCTGTGTAACAGAATCCGGTATGACACATAGGTACTGTTCTTGTGAAACTAGTCCTTCGGCGCCCCTTCGGGGGCGTTTGGCTGTTTTCCCTAGAATGGTGTTACCTTGACTAAAGACATTTATTTACCCCCTAAATTTAACTCATTTTTTTTTTTGAAAAATAGAATTAGTTAAGCCCGATATGGGTTGCCTACGTATCTCACATCCGGTGAGAATCAAACCGGCGTAGTTCGGCAAAACAGGCTATATTATTCTTTTAAAAGAAACGAAACCTCTTTTGTTTTTCATTTTTTTCATAATTTACCAGAGTTTCGGTATTATTTGGTAGTTCTAAGACCTGTGATTAAATCCCTTAACCCTATACACTGGTATTTTACTTTTCTTCAAACCCTTTTTTTCTTTTTCTTTTTTTCTTTTTTTTTCCAAATAAACCGGTCAGCATGCAGGTCCGAAACAAATAAATGCACAAACAGGATGCATCATGTTGGTCTTTTCATTTCAGGTACACCTGTCCTAGACAGACCTAACCCCTGTGTTGAGTCTCCTAAGTCAAAATGCACATGATGCAAACAAACGTTCCTACTAGGGATCCGACATGAGGCTTTGTTATTCTGAGTTAACATCCTATTGGAAAAAGTATCTAGACTGGCTTACTCGAGCAGACAACTCGAGCCGAGGAGGGTCAGTGTACCGGTAGCATGGCTTTCCGGCTTAACTGGTGGTACTCCCCGCCTAAAATATGTGTGACTAAATCCTTCACCGGGTGCCAATCACCTCGGTTATCTCAAAGAAAGCGGGCTATGTCCAGCAAATGCCCGATGTTAAATTCAAGAAGACTCAGAGGAGAGGTGGGTATCGGCACAGTTTATATATAGTTCACAAAATATCAAAGCGTTAGAAGCAACATTTAGCACATTAAGACAAACATATAAAAAAATCAGATAATAAATAATCCAAATACAACAATTATTCAAAGCTCGAATTCTTAAATCCTGAACCAGTGGTTCTGGGTTAATATCCCCAGCAGAGTCGCCAGAGCTGTCACACCTCCTTTTATGCACACCCTACCCCGGGGGGCAGACGCGAGGGGAGTTTTTCCACTTAAAGTGACAATATTCGAAATGAGATTATTTTGTTTATTTCAGAGTCGCCACTTGGAATAAATTATGGTGTCCCAAGTCACCGATTTATTTAAATCCCAAATCGAGGAAATTTCGACTTTCCAAATGAAGTCTGCCAACCAGAAATTCTAAGTAAGGAATTCTGTTGACCCGAGGGAAGGTGTTAGGCACCCTCGAATACCGTGGTTCTAGCACGGTCGCTTAAACTATTATAAATGGCCAAAATATCTGATTTTAATACATGTTATAACCTATGTGCTTTTAATCAATTTTAAACCGCTTTTGTTAAATTAAAAACTGTACATTTAAACCTTTAAACAAAACTGGTCTAATCTCAACCTGGACCCAGGCCCTAACGAATATGCAAGTCAAATGTGTGCCTAGGTCATTTATTTAACTTATACCGGGTAGGACGGTTATCGAATCTCAATAACATTGTTTATTCATGTAAAACAAAATGTCCGTTCGAAATTATTTCTAATTACTCTATGGAAGCGATAATGCATGAGATGATTCCGATTTTAACTAACTTTCTACCAATTGATCGAAAAGGCATTTGATTCAAATGTAAACCCTTTTAATAGAAGGGGAGCATTTTTCTATCTTCTGATTTTATACATACATCTCAACTTCTCTTGTCAAAAACTAGATTAAAAATATTTATTCGCGCGTGACTTATTAAATTAGGACAATTGATTAGTGAAAGGCTACAAACTAATAAAGAGACTAATTACTAAGTTACAAAGCTAATTCTAATGATTCATTATCGGATGTGAAGCTATCTACTTGGAATTCATCGTTTTTATCTAAACCTTAATTAACGCAAGCTTTGAACTAACAAATTAAGTTAGTACTAATGTTGACAGAATTTCCATGCTATCGAGAAACATCTACTCAGTTTTACAGTCCGTGATTTAAATAGAAACATACGTCTAAGTTAAACAAATATACTTTACAACTAGCAAATGTACATAACAAAATTAATCTAATTATGAAATAAACAGGCAGCGATCCAGGCACGTAAACCCAATAAGCATTCTTATTTCAAACTTCAATTCAAGTCTACACCAACATGAGTTCGAAACTGTGTACCTGGAATTGGACAAATAGAAATGAAAGAGGGAGAGATGAGTAGCAGCCCAAACACAGCAAGCAAACAACAACCCAGCAACAAAATAGTAGCAGAAAAAATCCCAGGAAAGGTTTAGAATCAAAACAGGAAGCAACCAGTAGCAGATTCCAAACGATGACAGTTTCAAAACCAAACAGCAACAAACAAGTGCAGCAAGAAAACTTAGAGGTTCAATGGAACAGTAATGATGTTGTACTGTTTTCGAAGTAGAAGGGCCTCACTTTCAGTTTTTCTGTTTAGCTCTCACTGAATATCTAATGTCTAAGTCCAGCTGGTATCTCACTCTTTAAAACTGAAATGCTCTCTGATTTTTCAAGGATGGGAGAAACTCTCTTCAAGATTGGAGGGTCTGATTAGGCTGAAAAAAAAAACCTTCTGATTTCCAGAACTCTGGAAAACCTTGATGAGGGATTGAAAAATCTCTTTAGGGATTGAAAAATCTCTTAGGGACAGGAAAATCTGTCCCCAACTATTCTGAAAACCTTTCTTATATGACCCAAAAGACTAACCCTTCCAGCCTGTTTTTCACTCAAACTTATTAAAACATTCCCCTGTTATTCCCTGAAAAATCACTACTGCTTGTCCATTATTATTTAACTTTAAAGTGTATGGACATGCTAGTTTTAAAATTCAGTTAAGTATGGGTAGTCTGCCATTGTTCCTTTTTTATTCAATTCTTTCAAATTTTATAAACATGGTGTCCATGTGACATCTTTTCTGACCCTAAAGTGTATCAATCACTTATTAGTCCACTAGTATCTCCTGACAGGCCACTCAAACTAATACATTTTCAAACTTCAAATTCCAAATCACACTCGAAACCCATACTAGAGACGCAACTATAAACAATTTAAACCTAACCTTTAGCCATAAACAAATCAGATTTCAATTCAAGCAGTGATTCAGACCAAAATTAACAATGTCAATAATATCACTTGTCCAAAACAGACCCATAAAACTAATCGATGATATTCATTTAATCAATTACAACACATATAATCGATAACAAATCATCGACAAAAAATCAATAATTCGCAGTTCTTGGGCAAAACAAGGGAAATACGAAACTAATTATTCGACGACATTAATCGACTCGAATATGTATCCTATAACAAAAACAATCAAACAAACAAATAGAAGCAACAAATGGCCAAATAAAAGGTCTTAAGGAGAAGAACAGAAAAAATTAACAAAAGATCGAAAATGATAAAAAATAATAAAACTAAACTAACAACAAATACTAACAAACAAAGATAGAAGCAAATGAAGAAAGAAAATACCTCAGAAGAAAAAATCAGAAATCAAATGGGCTTGGACCAATTCAGACATGAAACTTTGAGGCCAAACGGACCTTAATCGAATGTTCTCAATTGAGAACACTTCGACTAAGGTACATTGAACCATCAAACAATATTCGAACAGGCTCGAATCCTTTCTAGGGTTCTTGGGGCTTGGGTTGGGTTTCAAGTGGTTTGGGTTTGATTCGAACCAAACTAGTGTTGGTTTGGTGACGAAAGAGGCCAGGGAAGTGTTTGGGGCGAGTGTAGAGCCAGTTGGGATAGTTTGGCATTTTGCTCGAATCTTCGATTGAAGATTCAAAAAACTACAACATGATTCGAACTAAACGAGGCATGGATTCGTGGAGAGGGGAGTTAGGAGGTTCATGGGTATTGGTTTGGTGGTGAAAAAGACCGGCGCCACCGAATTTTCAGGCGAGGGGAGGGGTGGCGGCTAGCTAGGGTTCTTGGGGTGTTTGGTTTTGGTGAGAGAGGCGAAGGGGAAGGGGTCATTTGGGAATGAAGGGGTGACAAGGGGTTTGGGGGGGGGTGGGTAGATTAAAATGTAAGAATTAATTTGGGCCGTTGGATCACGAGAATCCAACGGCCAAGATCAATCTCGCAATGAAATGGAGTCATTTTTGCAGAAAATGCTGATGGAGGTAGGGCTTAACCTCGGAAGGTAGAAATACAGCCTTATGCAAGAAATGCAGATAATGCAGATGGAGACATTGCTTAGTCTCAGAAGGCAAAAAGGTAGCCTTATACAACATGCAAATAATGCAGATGGAGACAATGCTTAGTCTCGAAAGGCAGAAAAGTAGCATTATGCAAAATGTGGATAATGCAGATGGAGACAATGCTTAGTCTCGAAAGGCAGAAAAGTAGCCTTATGTAAAATGCAGATAATGCAGATGGAGACAATGCTTAGTCTCGAAAGGCAGAAAAGTAGCCTTATGCAAAATACAGATAAATTACAGGATGTAGGTAGAGCTTAACCTCGGAAGGCAGAAAACAGACTTATGCAAAAAATGCAGATGGAGACAGGGCTTAGTCTCGAAAGGCAAAAAGGTAGCCTTATGTGATGCAAGAAATAAAATATGGATAGTAATGAGATATCTTAGCTGGTAGATGATAGCTGATAGTTGATTGCATCGTTGTGGCTGCTGGGGATGTTGTGTACGGATAGAAATTGTAAATAGATGATGATTCTAAGGAGTTAAATTCTTGAGAAAGTGTGAGTTCATAAATATAACTAATGACATTGCAATTTGAGTGCCTGCATCCAAAGAAAAATTGTAAGTTTTGTAAATGGGGGAAGGTTAGTTCGTCTTCCCGTGGCCTTTGCTCGTCCTGCTTGACATTGTGTTTCCATTGGGGTAGAGTTGCTAAACAAAACAATCTCGATAATAGTCATGAATCATTTAGTAAAATAATGTAATGTAAATACATAATTGAAAATAATAATTTTCTTTTTAGATGAGCCGATGACTGCGACGCGGTTTAAGACATTTCAACCTCTCTTGCTCCAGAATTTTGAGGGTCGTCCTCAAAATTCTGCCCCAATTTACTGGGCTGGTGCTTCCGACGGCTGCGTGCAATGAATGAGTGAAATCAACTTCGGAATTTTAAGGGTCCTCCTCAAAATTCTACCCCAGTTTCCAATAGCAGTGGAAGATGGAAATTTTATTAAATTGTGACCGAACCCATAGGGCTACCTACTTATCCCCTCTTAAATGGGAATCAGGTAAGGCGTAGTTGAAATTACAACATAAAGAAATCATAAAGGATTACACATAATAACACTTGACCGTATTTGAATTGAGGGGATTTGGTCAGACTTCTCCGTCCATTCCTGCAAGTATGAGGGCTCCTCCGGTTAGAACCCGATGAACCATGTACGGACCTTGCCAGTTGGGAGAGAATTTCGATTTGGCTTCATCTTGATGTGAAAAAATTTTCTTCAACACCACCTACCTCGATGTAAACTTCCTTGGCTTGACTCTTTTGTTAAAAGCTCTGGACATTCTGTTCTGATACAATTGACCGTGGCAAACTGCATTCATTCTCTTCCCACTATAAGGGCCATCTGCTCGTAGCAACTCTTTACCCATTCTGCATCATTTAACTCCACTTCTTGTATGATTCTCAAGGAGGGAATTTTTACCTCGGTGGGAATGACCGCCTTCGTACCATAAACCAGCATATAGGGAGTTGCCCCAGTTGAGGTGCAAATGTGGTGCAGTATCCTAATAAGGCGAATGATAACTTCTCATGCCACTGCTTGTGCTTTTCTATCATTTTCCTCAATATCTTCTTGATACTCTTGTTGGCCGCTTCTACGTCTCTATTCATCTAAGGCCTGTAGGCTGTATTATTCTTGTGTTTGATCTTGAACGTTTCACACATTGCTTTCATCAGATCACTATTGAGATTGGACCTATTGTCAGTAGTGATTGACTCCGAAATTCCGAACTGACAAACAATACGGTCGCGGACGAAATCTGCCATAACTTTCTTGGTTACTGCTTTATATGTTGTTGCTTCGACCCATTTGGTGAAATAATCGATTGCTACCAGAATAAACTTGTGCCCATTTGATGCGGCAGGCTCGATTGGTCCGATAACATCCATTCCCCAAGCGGCAAACGACTATGGCAATCTTATTGCAATAAGCTCATTTGGAGGCACCTTTATCATATCCACATGTATCTAACAGCGATGGCCTTTGCGGACATACTAGATGTTGTCTGTTTCCATAGTCATCCAAAAATATCCTGCACAGAGTATCTTCTTTGCTAAGACAAAACCATTCATATGTGGATTGCAGGTCCCTGCATGAACTTTTTCTAATAACTTGGATGCTTCCTTTGCTTCGACACACATTAGTAATCCCAAATCGAGAGTCCTTCTGTACATGATTCCTCCATTGTGAAAGAAGTTATTAGACAACAACCGAAGGGTGTGCTTCTGAGTAGCGTTGGCAAGTTCTGGGTATTCTCCTATTGTCAAGCACTCCTCTATGTCATAGAAATATGGTTTCCCATCTTCTTCTTCCTCGACATGAGCAAAGTAAGCTGGCTGATCATAAATCTTTACCGGGATGAGATTAATGAAATTCTTATCTGGGTGTTGAATCATAGATGATAAGGTAGCCAATGCATCTGCGAATTCATTCTGGATCTTGGGGACATGCTGAAATTCTGTCTTTGTGAATATCTTCCTCAACTCCTGTATGTGATGCAGGTAAGGAAATATCTTAGAGTTCTTGGTTGTAGGGGTGTACATTCGAATCGGTTTATCGATAAATTGAATCGATTATTTGTTATCGGTTTATTGATTTCGATTTATCGATTTATCGATTTCGATTTCGATTTCAAAATTTTCCTTATCGATTTATCGATTTCAATTTTCATTTTGTCCTCTTCGGTTATCGGTTTATCGATAAACCGATAAGCAACAGTAATTTTTTTACTTTTTTATTGTTTTAAAAAAAAATTTTAAAATTTTTTAATTTTTTTACCCGTATTCTATAATATTTTTTCCTTTACCCTAAGTCCCTAACCCTGTTATTTTCTTTACCACATTTAAGGAATGGTCATATTTAAAGCTCAAGGGAATGAAGCTCAAATTAATGGAAAACTGAATTAGCCGTGATGATGTATTTTGGTTTTTTGTTTTTTTATACCATTGGAGTGATGATGTCATACATTTGATCCTTTACTTTAGTTTTGTTGCATGTGTTTGTTGACACAATTTTTATGTTATAAACGGTGCTCTTCTTATTTTAGCTTTTTTTTGTCCATATTAGTTAGGTGTGTTTGTAGCGATATACTTTCTGTGGAATCCCGCAAATTTTCTTATTGGTGTAATCGATAATCGAATCGATAAGCCCCAAAAATCGATAAATCAAAATCGAAAAAATCGAAACCTTATTGAAACGATAATGATAAACATATGTACAAATCAAAAATCGATAAGTAATTATCGATAAGGGTCACAATCGAATCGATAAATCGAATGCATACCCGTACTTGGTTGCCCATTCTTCTAGGACCTGATGTATGAGCAAGTTTGAATCCCCGATCACTAGCAACTCCTGAATGTTCATGTCAAGGGCCATCTTGAGCCCCAAGATGCAGGCTTCGTATTTGGCCATATTGTTGGTGCATGGGAACCTGAGTTTGGCAGATACCGGGTAATGCTGGCCAGTTTCTGATACTAGGACTGCTCCTATGCCAACTCCTTTGAAATTTGTGGCTCCATCGAAAAACATTCTCCAACCATCATAGGTTTGCAATATCCTCTCCTATTAAAGACACCTCTTCATCGGGAAAATACGTCTTTAAAGGCTCGTATTCTCTAACCATGGGATACTCGGCGAGATGATCTGCCAAGGCTTGTCCTTTGATTGCCTTCTAAGTCACGTAAACAATGTCGAATTCACTTAGCAGGATTTTCCACTTGGCGAGCTTGCCAGTGGGCATGGGATTTTGGAAGATATACTTCAGTGGATCCATTCTGGCTATGAGATAGGTAGTGTAGGCACAGAAATAATGCCTCAATTTCTGAGCTACCCAAGTCAGAGCACAAAAAGTGTGCTCTGATAGAGAATACCGGGCCTTGTACGAGATGAACTTCTTGCTGAGATAGTAGATGGCTTGCTCCTTTCTCCCCATTTTGTCGTGTTGTCCCAGAACACAACCGAATGCTCCATCTAATACTTCAAGGTAGAGCAATAGAGGTCTACCTGCTTGGGGCAGTACCAAGACGGGCGGCGTCGATAAGTATTCCTTGATTCTGTCAAATACTTTCTGGCAATCATCCGTCCAATTGGTAGTGGCATCCTTCTTCAACATTTTAAAGATGGGTTCACAAATGACAGTGGACTGAGGTATGAACCAGCTGATATAGTTGAGTCTCCCCAGGAAACTGATCACGTCCTTCTTGTTCTTTGGCGGTGGTAGTTCTTGAATGGCCTTAACCTTTGATGGATCCAATTCTACTCCTCGACGACTCACAATGAACACCAGTAATTTTCCTGCAGGAACCCCGAATGCACACTTGACGGGATTCAATTTCAGATTTTACCTTCTCAGTCTATTGCAGAATTTCCTCAAATCTTCCATGTGGTCAACAGCTTCCTTGGATTTGATGATGAAATCATCTACATATACCTCAATTTCTTTGTGTATCATGTCATGGAAGATATTAGTCATGGCCTTCATGTAAGTGGCACCAGCATTATTTAACCCAAATGGCATCATCTTGTAGCAGTACATCCCCCACGGTGTAATGAAAGTTGTTTTCTCCGCATCTTCTTTATCCATCCATATCTGATGGTACCAGCAAAACAATCGACAAATGACTGCAGCTCATGCTTGGCATAGTTGTCAATAAGAATATGTATGTTTGGCAAGGGGAAGTCATCTTTGGGACTGGCCCGGTTAAGATCCTAGTAGTCGACACAGACCTTAACCTTCCCATCTTCCTTCGGCACTGGTACAATGTTGGCTAACCATATTGGATATTCTACCACCCTGAGAACCCTGGCTTTGATTTGCTTGGTGACTTCTTCCTTGATTTTCAAACTCAGGTCAGGTTTGAATTTACTGAGCTTCTGCTTACCGGCGAACATGTTGGATCTGTTGGCAGATTGTGAGCTACAATAGATGAACTGAGATCAGTCATATCATCATACGACCAGGCGAATATGTCCTCATATTGCTTTAGAAACTCCATGTACTCTTTCTTTTCTGATGGTGACAGGCGAACACTAATGCGCGTTTCTTTGACATTATCTATATCCCCCAAGTTAGCGACCTCAGTTTCGTCCAAGTTAGACTGAGGCCTATTTTCAAAATCCTCAACTTCTTTAATGACATCTTCTGCTATATCATCCTCTTCTGAGTCTTTATCCGTTTGTTGCGTTGTCTTGTTGCAAGTCACAATAGTCAGTTCATCATCAAGATAAGTAATAGTAACGCTGCATAAATAAAGTAAATGATAAAGAAAATAATAAGAGCAAGATATATATAAGAAACTGAAGTGCTTTGATTAAATTTCATAACTGTTTGGGAACATCATCGCTTTTTTTTTGAAATTAAAGAAAATACAGAAAGGAAATTGACTGGTAAAAAAGTAAAATATGATGCATGGTGCTTTGTTTAGCCTTGCTACGCCGAAGCTTTCAGGACCCTGGTGGTTCTGATGGACCAATTATTGAGGTGCGCCCCTTGGTTCACAGCTTGTGTGGAAGGTCCTTCCTCCTAAAAAATAACACAACAGTCCATATCATCGTCCTCCAAAAATAAATTCTTCATTGCTGCCAATACTTTCTCTTCTTCCGACCCATATATGGTATCTACCGGTTTGAAAGTCTGCTCCAGACGAGGTATCGGATGTTATAGTGGATATTGGGACTGCGCCATGGTGGCGACCAGTGGTTAAACTCTTCCCAAGTGTATTCATACCCCAAACCAAAGGTGGTTCCATGTTTCTTTAGCTTGATGGGTTCGGCAATTCCTTGGAGGTTTCTGCCAAGTCCCTTTCCAGGCTCATATCCACACCAATTCAGGATACTCTCAATCTTGTTATCCCACGATTTATCTTTGTCCACAACGTTGACCCGCTCGATGTGATGGTAGGTTTCTTCGCCTATTCTCCTCCTTTATCCAATCATTGGGATGGTCTGACGACTGTATATGGGGTTGCTACCATCGCCATGAATAATCACCTCTTGGTGATTCCATTCGAACTTCATCGCCTGGTGCAGGGTCGATGCTACAGCTCCAGCGGCATAGATCCATGGTCGTCCCAACAACAAGTTGTAGGATGCTGGGACGTCTATCACTTGAAAGTCAATGTCGAACCAAGTTGGTCCCATTTGTAGGAATAAATGGATTTCCCCAATAGTGGATCTTTGTGACCCATCGAAGGCTTTGACATTGATGGCCCCATCTTTGATCTCATGCAAGCTCTTCCGCAATGTTTTGAGGGTTAACAATGGACATATGTTGAGGCTGGATCTTCTGTCGATCAGGACTCTAGTAATGAAATAATCCTCGCAATGCACGGTGATGTGCAGTGCCTTGTTGTGACTCAGCCCTGGCAGCTCATCTTCGTGGAAGGTGATTTTGTGGCTCTCCATTACTTGTCCTACCATGTGTGCCATTTCCCCTCCAGTTATGTTGCTGGGCACATATACCTCACTCAGTATCTTTATCAAGGCATTCTTGTGTGCGCCGGAGCTCTGCAGAAGAGCTAGGATGGAGATCTATGTCGGTGTTTTGTTTAGTTGTTCAACGACTGAGTACCCTTTTGCCTGTCTCTTCCTCTAAAGATCATCGGGCCCTATTTCAATAGGTCATCCAGAGGCTTGCTTATTGGACTAAACTAGGTGTTCTGGGGTGTAAACTCTGCCGGTTCTGGTCATACCTTGTGCAACAATTGCTTCTCCAAATTTAGTTTTCCCTTTTCTTCTTGCTTTGGCTGTGTAATCCCATGGTATGGTGTTTGAGTGGAACAGTGTTATGCCTGACGTTGCTATCGGAATAGGCACCCTTGGAGGTAACACAACAACTTTAAATGGTACTGGTGCTTTTGGAACTCCAAACTCAACCTCAATTTGTCCAGGCACCTTCGCAGAAGAAGGTGCTTCAAACTCGAATGATATAGAAATGTTTACTTCATCGCCCCCGGAGTGCTGATTCTAGACAAAAATTGGGTTAAGTGTGACTGTTGGTTTCTTTGGGTCATCACCCTCAGCAATCAATCGTATTGACACTTTGGGGTCCCAATCATCTTCGATCTCGATCATGTGAATGCCCCCACCCTTGTGGTCGTCCAGAGGGTTGTTGCGGACATTAGGAGCAGGCTCCTTTGCTATGATGATCTTATTGTCGATCAGGGTTTGGATCTTGTCCTTCAGTGACACTCATCAATGGTATGCCCCTTCATGCCGGAATGGTATGCACAAGTCTTGTTCAGGTTGACCCATTGGGAAGGGTTTTCTGGAGTTATGGCAGGGATATGGGTGACATAACCAGCAGCTTTAAGTCTTTCATACAACTGGTCAATTGGTTCGGCAATAGCCGTGTATTGTTTGGGAGGTCTGCGGTCGAAATTCGTTCTAGGTCTAGGGAAATTTTAGCGAGTGAGAGGTAATTAGTAGTGAGAGGGTTGAGCATTGTAAGCTTGGTAGACATGCTCAGGTTGAGAGTATCTGGGTGAAGTAGGCTGATATGTGGGAAGTGGAGATGCTTGATAAATGGGTGGTGGATTTTGGTAGGAGGGTGTGGGTGCTTGGCAATTTGGGGCAGGCTGATATGTGAGTGGAGGTGATGGGTAACTTTGGTATTTTATCGGGGATTTTATTCTCTATGCGACCATCACGGCACTAACATCCCTCTTCTTGGATGTGCCACTAGATTGTAGAGCCTTGTTGGTGGCCTGTAATGCTTCAAGGTTAGTAACCATACCACTCTTAATGCCTTCCTCAATTCTTTCACCTAACTTGATGATATTGGAGAATTTTTGCCCCTCAATCAGCATCAACCTCTCGTAATATTGTGGATCATGAGCCCGGACGAAGAATCTTTTCATATATTCCTTTTCTAAGGCCGGCCTGACCTTAGCAGCCTCTGATCTCCATGAGTAGCATACTCGCTGAATTTCTCTGTAGGTTTGTTCTTCAAATTCTGGATGTAGAATACGTTTGGTTCATTCTCTGTATTGAATCTGAATCTGTCCATGAAATCGGACACCATACCTACCCAGCTTGTCCACTTCTTGGGGTCTTGGCTGATATACCAAGACAGAGCATCCCCTTTCAGACTTCTCATAAAGAGCTTTATACGGATCTTCTCATCCTTTTCGACTCCGACCAGCTTGTCACAGTATGTCCTCAAATGGACTTTGGGATCTCCTGTTCCATCTGACATTTTGAAATTGGGAGGTTTGTACCCCTCAAGAAGTTCAACATCTGGCTGAATGTAGAGTTCCTTGTAATTCAGCCCCTCAATACCTTTGTTTCCTTCAACACCATGGACTCAGCTAGTCAACTTCTTGAATTTAGCGGCCAGGCTCCTGATAATAGAGTCTTTGTCATCAGACTCAGGTGTGCTTGAGATTGGTTAGGTGTAGTGCGGTATGGAGTCCACATATATGGGGGTGTTGTGGGGAGGATCATTTGTGGTGTTTATTGGTTCAGGGATGAGCAATAGAGGGTTATTGGAAGTGTGGCATGTGTTGCAATGTTGAGTATGAGTGGGTTGTTTTTGTGGTTGCGTGATGTTTTTTGGCGGTGCGGGATTTTAGGTGTTGGGAAAGTTGATGTCTGGAGTGGTAAGGGAAAATGACAAGTTGGCCAAGTTCCGCACTTGATCTAGTTCTTCTCGTAACTTCAATAACTTCAGCTCAAGTTGGGAAGCACTTTCTTTGGAGATCTGGCTACCCTGTATAACCTCAGTTCATTCACCCGAGTTCTCCTTTCTGATGTTATTCAAGTCTTCCGTTTTAGCCTTGTTCTTGTTTTTGATAGGACTTGGAGGAGGATGAGGTGGAGGGACCTTGGATCTCGTAGAGTATGATGATGATTCCAGAGTGCACGAACTAACCTTTGGAGGGGAATAAAAAAATAAAAGAAAAACAAAAAAGGTAACCAGTTAGTGTGGGTTATGAAAAGAAAATGTTGCAATATTTAAACACGTTGTGCAAGAATATAAATCATGTACTAATTTGGGTGCCTCATTTTGCCTGAGGTAGGCCTAGCGACAAATAGTTTTTGGAGAACTTATAATGCTAAATGCCTAATTTTATTAATAAAAATAAGATGAATCCCAAAGCGACACTAAATAATGGAAAGTAAAATATCACTAATGGCCATTGGCCTTATTACATCATTAAAGTAAAAGAAAAAGACTCCTAACTACTTGGTCCTAGAAGGACCTTCCCCAGACTTGGCATCTTTATCCCCATCGAACAGCTTCACCAGCTTGCGCAGTCCTAGCAGCAGATAAGCTCGGGCCAGATGTCCGCCCACATTTCCCTCACTGTTTTGACAATCTTCAATCCTATTGATGAACTTTTCGTCCAGCTCCACTAGACCCCACTTGAAATACCCCAATCGCTTGTTAGCCTTGACAACCATATCTTTCCATTCTTCAATCAACTTCTGATGGACTTCTTGTATTTCCCGGTGCTCGCTTTCACATTCTCGAATTCTCTTGCGCAGTTGATTGTACTTAACCCGTGCTTCAGCCTTTTTGTCGATGACCCTATGACCTCGAATAAACTAGGGATGACCCAAAACATTGTGATTTTCTTCCAACCAACCAGAATAGTGTGGTACACCGCCGGTGTGATACCTATATGGCTCAATAGAATCTTTGCCCAAGATGATTTTGCAGTGCCACATGTGCTGAGCTTGGCAATTGTGAGGGCTATCATCGTCCTGGAAGTCAGCCCTGAAGTGACCCATCTTGTCGACCCTTGGTATGAATTGCTTTCTTCCTGCCTGCCTCATGACTCGGAGAGGGACATAGGGATAAGTTCCCCTCAGACCAATGAGTAAGAGAAATGGTGCATCTCGAGATCGGACAATGAATTCCTCCGTAGGGAACCACTCAAACATCCATTGTACCTGGTCTTCTTTCAGATTTTCAAATAACTTTACCCATCCTCTGGCGTCCTTTTGCTGAGCGAACATGTTAGCCATATAATTCATTCGCCTTGGTTGATCATCCCTGTCTCTGCGCAGAATCTCTTGTTGGTACTCACTCTTCTGGAGGTGCTCCAAGAGCCAGAGCTGGAGTAATAAGTTGCAACCCTCAAAATGATTGGCCCCTCGTTGACAGCTGTCCAGGGCTCGGTATATCTCAGCAACGATCATAGGTACTATGCTGAAAGGCTGCCTGCCAATTCCTTCCATCAAAGTCTTGGTTACCATGGCTAGTCTGGTGTGGATCCTAGCTTTCTTCATGGGGAACACTATCATTCCCAAAAAGCAGAACATAAAGACGAAGACCCTCCTATGGATATACCCCAATGAGGTAAGGGCAAATTTATCTGGGTAAGTGCGATATGATTTGCTATGGCCGTACCTCTCGTATAGATAGTCGAATGGAATGTAAGAGTCCTTCAAACAGGTTAAGTCTGGGTTTTTCTTTAGTCCCATCATCTTGAGGAAACCCCTACTCTTGCGATTTTTTGGCATAATCAAACCCGACGTCTCCCAAGGAACACCGGCTAAACCTCTTATTTCCTCGAGCAAAGGAATCATTTCAAGGTCCCCAAAGCGGAACACGGATCTGTTACTATCCCAGAACAGAGTTGCAGCCTCTATGATTTTATTGTCAGGTTCGATCTCCAGAAGAGAAGGGAAATTCCCTAAATACTTGCGGACGAGCATCTGATCACTGGAGTGAAGGTCTTTCCACCAACTTAGCAGCCTTGGGTGAATGTTGGTTACCATGCCGAATCTAGGGACTTCATGCCTCATTTTCCGCAAAACAAAATGTTAGGCCTTTACCCCACCGGACTCGACTATTTAAACCAATAATTAGCATAAAAAACATTTAGTTCTCCAAATAAATGCACAGAATATGGGGGTGTCCGTTTGGGTTTCAAGGAAACCCAATGGACTTTGGACAGGGCTATCTTAAAGAATCATTATGTGGACAACATAAGTGACTCGACTAGGTTTGACAGTAATGCATGCACAGTTAAACAGAATAAGGATTCTATGGGGTATTAGACCGGTACTCTTGTGCTGACAACTCAAGAGGGAAAGGCACGGAACTGTCGACTGTACCGCTGATCGACTAGTTTTACCGTAAATATGCCATTGCCAAATTTAGGGGGTGGTAATATCAGAAGACCTCAACAACTCATTATAAGCATTGCTATGGTATTTGTTTGGCACGAATGGAATTTGATGTTGAAGATGCAATTACAAAGATAAAATAAATTGTCACGTATTTTCACGTTCATAATGATTACAATGATTGCTAAACAATTACAACGGTATTGAAGGAAAGTAGTAACTGAAAGCGTTAAAAAAAAGAAACAAAAAAAATCCAAGCCAGTTTCGAATAAATACATCAAAATAAAGTAGTAAAGAAGCAATAAAGTCACAAATAACATGAAATGGTAAAAGCCTTAAAAACTTCCCCAACAGAGTCGCCATACTGTCAACGCCTCATTTTTCTCGCAAAATCGGGTTTACGACATTTAGGAAGACAACTCTATTCCCGTTTGGGAATTGAGTTTTTGGATTCGAAGAGTCGCCACCTAATGATTAAGTGCATTAGGACACTAAGGATTTTGAGTTGGAAAACCAGAGTTCGGGTAAGGGCTAGAAATTATCTCGAGGGGAAGGTGTTAGGCACACCTCAAGATCCACTAGTGTGGTTCCCGGCCATGTTACACTTGTGACTTTACAGATAAGCAATTAGGACTCAAATAAAGGGGCTTGCACACAAGTTTAGAACTCATTTGAGAATACATAAGGTATAATTTTGTGAAAGAAGGATTCGGATAACTAATCGAGTAAGAAGAGGAAAAGAAACACATAAAGGGATGGGGGTCCTAGGTTTGCAAAATACACGGATCATCCACACAACATCGGTAGCCAATCGTACGCATGGTGTTATTGCTTGATCATCATCTCCATTTCTACCCTTCCCACCCCGTTAAGGTATTAAGCGCGGAATGGTATCGTTACTTATTGCATGCTATTACCCATCCTCGTCCTATCAGTCCCGGAGGCATTTAGGACTACTAATCCTAAAGGGGAAGAAGTTGGGCTTTTCAGAGTTAAAAAAAGGATAAAAATCTAAGGCGACAATCAAAACACATAAGCAATTGAAGGGGAGGTAGTAGCAATTAAGGTCTCAAACATGCCTCCTCATTTAAAGAAACAAATTGTTTAGCACGACTTTTAAACACTGGTTAAGTCTTTAATTAAATTTAACGTAGGAAAGGTGGTTGATAAATTACATATTTTCAGATAAGCAGTCCAAGTTAGGCTTGCCTGCTGGTTGTAATTATTAAAGACTGGTGTAATTGGTTAATGGCTTATAAGTTTGCCTAGGTGATGCTTACAATCATGTTATCTAAGTGATAATAACAAAGTCAGATTTATTACATGACTCATATAATATAATAACTTTACTAATTTAGTAAATTAATAAATAACTCCAAAAATAATGTTCTAAAATAATTAGATGTGAAGAGTTAGAAAGCAAATTTATTCCAAAACTCAGTGAACACTATGCGGCCCAAAATAATTAAATGGAAAAATGATTATTGAGCTCAAACCTTATAGTGTTGTGTTCATTTGGGAGAATAAGCCAAAAGTAAGGGCAATTTTCAAAATGAGATTGTTGAATTAACACCAAAGTTATAAGCTCAGCTTTTTGCATTTTTATTCTAGAAGAGTGAAGTTTTACGGTAAAAATAAGGCCTAAAAAACGTAGGTATAGTACAAAGATATTGCTTCTGAAACATAGACCAAACCTCAAATAATTCTGATAAAATAAATGTCAAAACAATCATAGAATTGCAGATTTAAATGGTAAAAGACTTAACTTATTTTAAATGTCTTTATTGCAAGTCATAATTAACTATTCATACACACATCATAAGAATAAGAAACTAATTTTACGTATTAACATGCTATGATAAAATAAAACAAGTTAAAACTAAATAAGCAAGTAGTCAAATAGTGTAGGCAAGCACCGTTGTCCTAAAAACATAGCAAATATTCACGTAGTCCTCACATTCCTAGTAAATACCCTTTCATAATGGTTTAGTGTCACTACAAGTCTATTACAAGGCAGATTGAGTGAACTAAATAATAAGATTTCAATGGCGATTCATCTCACTCAAACAAACCAAACAAAGCATAGTCAGTTATTACTTACACTGAGGCACACTTGTTAGTCTTAAAGACGTGATAACTAAGCTCAGTTACAGGAAGATACTAGACAAGGTTGTGAGTCGTCCTATTAAACATGAAGTTAATCACCTCATACTCGTAAATGTGATACATGGCGGTTAAAATCCTATGACATGGTGAGCATGGGAACAAATTCTAATAATAAGATTAAACAACAGAGAACTACCATGCATCCCTTAGGCAGACTTTTATTTAAGAAGCATCATGTTACCTTTCTTAGTACTAAGGATATGATGTCTAAATGATGGGAAACTTCAGTACAAATTAAAAGTCTATACAAAATCTGTATTACTTGTTTGGTTAAGCATAAATCATAGTATCTATTAGACAGAATATTCAAAACAAGTCCAAACGGATCAAACAGATATTAATCATACATACAAGTTATCTATCGCACAAAAAACCAGAACATACAAATAGAATTAAGCACATACTGAGGTTTAAGAGACATACCTAGCTTTATACTGGCATAATTTCAGTAGAGTGCCGCATGAAACTCAGCATCTCGACATGGCCAAGAATTTTACAAAATACAAAACTAAGAGAAGGACTAGTCTATTGTAACAACAAAGAACACGTACAGGAATCATAATGCGTTGTTCAGGAGACTAACCGGTTTGTGGAGTATCAAATTCATAAGAAGAACCAGAAATCCAAATAATAATTCACGGAGAGAGCTTCAACAACAGTAAATATGCCAAACAAACTCCAGAAATACGCAATGATTGCAATGAGAAAACTCGAAGGATAGCGACAAGAATACTCAAATCTCGATGCTCCGAGATCACCAAAACTTCTAAGAATTTCGAGCTACGATTGTGTCGAGTGAAATAAAAGAAAACAAAGTTTTCTTTAGCTTGAAATAAGCAAAGAAGTAGCCGAAGAGAAGTGAATGAAAAGTATATCTCAGCAAAAGAAAAGTTATGGAAGTGATGAAGAGAAATGATCGAAAGTCTTCCTCCTCGTCTTGTTTTTTCCCCTTAACAATAGTAGTATTTATAGCTCAAAATTATTAATGATCCAAGTAAAAAATGATAGAAATTAAGGCTAACAATTAGTACTTGATAGAATCAATAAGCAGAATCGGAGGCCATAACTTGGGGAAAAAACGATTCTTTCTATATGTAAAAGTACATGAATATATATCAAATTCAACTAAAATAAAATTAGAGCAATAATAAATCATGTCAAGAAGGAAAGAAACTTACGGGATTGAGTTTCTCTGTATATCAAATCAAAGAAAGCGGAACCCGCGATAAATTCAAAATCTTTACCTATTTGGGGACTCCTATGAAAATGGACAAATTCTTCAATGAAGTTCGTATCCAAATCTTCCATCAAAATTCGTTCTTTACAGGAAGAGATATAATTTCTAATTTTAAGTGATTTGTAAAGAAATTATGCTATGACACTTGGTAATAAAGTAGTAAAATAATTAAGGTAATAACTAAATAGAAATGGGAAGGAAAGTAAGAGAATAAATAAGATAATGGACTAAAGTAGGGAAAAATGAATGTTTGTTGCTGGCGAGGAAGGTATAAGATCGGAGAATTAGTTTGGGGTTAGTCTCGTTGAGATTTGGTTTAAAGTGGTTGTCCTTAGGATATTGCTGGGTGAAGTGGGCTTCATTCGGACATAGAGCACATGTTAGGTTAGATAAATAGGTCCAATTGGGGGTTCAAATAAGGCTAAAATTAAAATGAATGGGGCTATCATTTAAATAGCCATTTTTTCCTTTTTTATTTTATTATTAAATTAAAGATACTAAAATAATTAATAGTACATAATTATCAAATTAAAAATACTGGAGTTAATTTTAAAAATATAAACAAAATTAAATCTTAAAATAGGCTAATATTGAAATTATATGCCATTTAGCTTTAAAAATATGCAAAAATTATGTTAGGTATATTTTAGTATAAATATGAGAATCCCATAGGCGAATTGCCAAAATGACAATTTGGGAAATACTTATTAGATTTTTCTTAATAAAATATGGCAATAAAATTGATTTAAAAATCTTTAAAAATTAAGAAAAAAATAGGAAAACCCTTGGACATAATTATATATGCATACATATGCTATTTGAAAGGTATTTTGCATATAAAAATATACAGGAAAAAATGGGTATCAACAGCTGCCCTTCTTTACCTGGGAAGGATGAAAGAGTTATCGGGTAAAGATATGATGGCCAATTTGACCGAACGAAACAATTTGAAGAATTTTGACCGAGCTTTGGTTCTTGATATGACTACATATCCTTGGTCTTACAGGAATCAAGCCATATGTAGTTCAGGATCCTTTGGCAGACTATGCCCATGGAGATTTCGAAAAATGGATGCGATGGTCAGGTTGAGAAGGAGAGTTAGAGTCTGATAGGCTGCGGAACCGGAGCGAGATCGCTCCTGCTGAGATAGCCATTGCTAACCGGTGTACCTGCAAGTGAGCAATACAAACATATATTGTGCATAAATTTAAACGTGATGCAAGTTCCAATTGGACCATGAATGTTGTATTTGGACGGGTAGGATGACGTCCCCAGACCATGATGTCTTGGGCCATGAAGTGCATAATAGAGGATTCACAGGCCATAAAATAACGTTCTCGGGCTATGGAAATGATGCCTCCGAACTATGATGCCTTTGAATAATGATATTCAAAGATACAACGGGGGTCCTGAGGCCTTGGCATGGCATTCTCGGGCTATGAAAACGGTGCATCCGAATAATGATGCCCTTGGAGAATTTGGCAATCTTTCATCATATGAGATGCAGAAGGTGGCAATCTTTCAGCCGATACAAGACGTGAATGAAAGGCGGCAATATTTTCAGCCATGCAAGATAAGAAGTGGCGATATTTTAGCTGGTGCAGAATTTAAAATAGAGGCGGCGATATTTCAGCCGGTGCAGGATGGAGTCGGAGCTTAGTCCCGAAAGGCAGAAGAGTAGCCTTATGCAATGCGAGAATGTGTAGATGGAGACAATGCTTAGTCTCGGAAGGCAGAAAGGTATCCTTATGCAAAATGCAGATGGAGGTAGAGCTTAACCTCAGAAGGCAGAAAAGTAGCCTTATGCAAGAAATGGAGATAATGCAGATGGAGACAATGTTTAGTCTCGGAAGGCAGAAAGGTAGCCTTATGGAAAATACAGATAATGCATATGGAGACAATGCTTAGTCTCGGAAGGCAGTAAGGTATCCTTATACAGAAAATGCAGATGGAGGTAGAGCTTAACCTCGGAAGGCAGAAATGTAGCCTTATGCAAGAAATGCATTTAATGCAGATGGAGACAATGCTTAATCTCGAAAGGCAGAAAAGTAGCTTAATACAAAATGCGAATAATGCAAATAGAGACAATGCTTAGTCTCGAAAGGTAGAAAAGTAGCCTTATGCAAAATGCAGATAATGCAGATGGAGAAAATGCTTAGTCTCAGAAGGCAGAAAAGTAGCCTTATGCAAAATGTGGATAATGCAGATGAAGACAATACTTAGTTTCGAAAGGCAGAAAAGTAGCCTTATGCAAAATGCAGATAAAATGCAGGATGGAGGTATTGCTTAACCTCGAAGGCAGAACCTTATGCAAAAAATATAGATGGAGACAGGGCTTAGTCTCGAAAGGTAGAACGGTAGCCTTATGCAATGTAAGAAATAAAAGTTGAATAGTAATGAGATATCTTAGCTGGTAGATGATAGCTGATTGCATCGTTTTGGCTGCTGGGGATATTGTGTACGGATCGCAATTGTAAATAGATGATGATTCTGAGGAGTTGCATTCTTGAGAAAGTATGAGTGCATAAATATATCTAATGACATTGCGAATTGAGTGCCTGCATCCAAAGAAAAATTGTGAGTTTTGTAAACAGGGGAAGGTTAGTTCGTCTTCCCGTGGCCTTTGCTCATTCTGCTTCACATTGTGTTTTCATTGGGGTAGCGTTGCTAAACAAAACAATCCCGATAATAGTCATGCATGATTTAGTAAAATAGTGTAACGTAAATAAATAATTGAAAATAATAGTTTTCTTTTTAGATGAGCCGACGACTACGATGCGGTTCAAGATATTGCAACCTCTCTTGCTCCGAAATTTTAAGGGTCCTCCTCAAACTCTGCCCCAGTTTACTGGGATGGTGCTTCCGACGGCTACGTGCAATAAATCGCTGAAATCAACTCCAGAATTTTGAGGGTCCTCCTCAAAATTCTGCCCCAGTTTCCAATAGCGGGGGAAGATGGAAATTTTATTAAATTGTGACCGAACCCAAAGGGCTGCCTACGTATCCCGTCTTAAAAGGGAATCAGGTTAGGCATAGTTCAAATTACATCATAAAGAAATCATAAATGATTACATATAATAACGCTTGACGGCATCTGAATTGATCGGTTTTGGCCTGACTTCTTCGTCCATTTCTGCAAGTATGAGGGCTCCTCCGGTAAGAAACCGATGAACCATGTACGGACCTTACCAGTTGGGAGATAATTTCCCTTTGGCTTCATCTTGATGCGGAAATTTTTTCTTCAACACAGCTACCCTGGTGTAAACTTCCTTGGCTTGACTCTTTTGTGAAAAGCTCTGGACAATCTGTTATGATACAATTGACCGTGGCAAACTGCATTCATTCTCTTCCAATCTATAAGATCCAACTGCTCGTAGTGACTCTTTACCTATTCTGCATCATCTAACTCCGCTTTTTGTATGATTCTCAAGGAGGAATTTCTTCCTCGGCGGGAATGGCAGCCTCCGTACCATAAACCAGCATATACGGAGTTACCCCTGTTGATGTACAGACTGTGGTGCGGTATCCTAATAAGGTGAATGATAACTTCTCATGCCACTTCTTGTGCTTTTCTATCATTTTACTCAGTATATTCTTGATATTCTTGTTGGCCGGTTTTACAGCTCCATTCATCTGAGGCATGTAGGCTGTAGAATTCTTGTGTTTGATCTTGAACGTTTCATGTATTGCTTTCATCAGATCACTATTGAGATTGGACCCATTGTCAGTAATGATTGACTCCGGAATTCCGAACCGACAAACAATACGATCGCAGATGAAATCTGCCACAACTTTCTTGGTTACTACTTTATATGTTGCTGCTTCTACCCATTTGGTGAAATAATCGATGGCTACCAGAATAAACCTGTGCCCATTTAATGCGGTAGGCTCGATTGGTCCGATAACATCCATTACCCAAGCGACGAACGATAATGGAGAGCTTGTTACAATAAGCTTATTTGGAGGCACCTTTATCCTTTCCGCATGTATCTAACAGCGGTGGCATTTGCAGACATACTGGATGCAGTCTGTTTCCATAGTCATCCAAAAATATCCTGCCAGGAGTATCTTCTTTGCTAAGACAAAAACATTCATATGTGGATCGCAGGCCCCTGCGTGAACTTCTTCTAATAACTTGGATTCTTCCTTTGCTTTGACAGACCTTAGTAATCCCAAATCGGGAGTCCTCCTGTATAAGATTCTTCCACTGTGAAAGAAGTTATTAGACAATCGCCGAAGGGTGCGCTTCTGAGTAGCGTTGGCAAGTTATAGGTATTCTGTTGTTTTCAAGTACACCTTGATGTCATGGAACCATGGTTTCCCATCTGCTTCTTCCTCGACATAAGCACCGTAAGCTGGCTGATCTTAAATATTTACCGGGATGGGATCAATGAAATTCTTATCTGGGTGTTGAATCATAGATGATAAGGTAACCAGTGCATTTGCGAATTCATCGTGGATCCTGGGAATATGCTGAAATTCTATCTTTGTGAATCTCTTCCTCAACTCCTGTATGTGATGCAGGTAAGGAAGTATCTTAGAGTTCTTGGTTTCCCATTCTTCTTGGACATGGTGTATGAGCAAGTCTGCATCCCCGATCACTAGCAACTCCTGAATGTTCATGTCAAGGGCCATCTTGAGCCCCAAGATTTGGGCTTCGTATTTGGCCATATTGTTGGTGCATGGGAACTTGAATTTGGCGAATACCGGGTAATGTTGACCATTTTCTGATACAAAGATTGCTCCTATTCCAACTCCCTTGAAATTTGCAGCTCCATTGAAAAACATTCTCCAACCATCATAGGATTTTGCAATATACTCTCCTATGAAAGACACATCTTCATCGTGAAAATACGTCTTTAAAGGCTCGTATTCTCTGCCCACGGGATTCTTAGTGAGATGATCTGCCAATGCTTGTCATTTGATTGCCTTCTAAGTCACGTAAACAATGTCGAATTCACTTAGCAGGATTTTCCACTTGGCGAGCTTACCGGTGGGCATGTGATTTTGGAAGATATACTTTAGTGTATCCATTCTGGATATGAGATAGGTAGTGTAGGCATAGAAATAATGCCTCAATTTCTGAGCTACCCAAGTCAGAACACAATAGGTGAGCTCTAATATAGAATACTGGGCCTCGTACGGGGTGAACTTCTTGCTGAGATAGTAGATGGCTTGCTCATTTCTCCATGTTTCATCGTGTTGTCCCAAAACCAAGACGGGTAGCGTCGACAAGTATTTCTTGATTTTGTCAAATTTTTTCTGGCAATTATCCGTCCATTTGGTAGTGACGTCCTTCTTCAATATTTTAAAGATGGGTTCACAAATGACAGTGGATTGAGCTATGAACCGGCTGATATAGTTGAGTCTCCACAGGAAACTAGTCACATCCTTCTTGTTCTTTGGCGGTGGCAGTTCTTGAATGGCCTTAACCTTTGATGGATCCAATTCTATTCCTCGATGACTCACGATAAGCCCCAGTAATTTTCTGACAGGAACCCCGAATGCACACTTGATGGGATTCAATTTCAGATTTTACCTTCTCAGTATGTTGAAGAATTTCCTCAGATCTTCCATGTTGTCAGCAGCTTCCTTGGATTTGATGATGACATCATCTACATATACTTCGATTTTCTTGTGTATTATGTCATGGAAGATAGTAGTCATGGCCCTCATGTAAGTGGCAACCAGTATTCTTTAACCCAAATGGCATCATCTTGTAGTAGTACATCCCCCACGGTGTAATGAAAGCTATTTTCTCCACATATTCTTCATCTATCCATATCTGATGGTACCTAGCAAAACAATCAACAAATGACTGCAGCTCATGCTTGGTGTAGTTGTCAATAAGAATGTGTATGTTTGGCAAGGGGAAGTCATCTTTGGGACTGGCCCGATTAAGATCCCGGTAGTCGACACAGACCCTAACCTTCCCATCTTTCTTCGGCACTGGTACAATGTTGGCTAACCATGTTGGATATTCTACCACCCTGAGAACCTTGGCTTTGACTTGCTTGGTGACTTCTTCCTTGATTTTCAAGCTCAGGTCAGGTTTGAGCTTCCTGAGCTTCTGCTTTACTGGCGGACATGTTAGATCTGTTGGCAGTTTATGAGCCACAATAGATGTACTGAGATCAGTCATATCATCATACGACCAAGCGAATATGTCCTCATATTCCTTTATAAACTCTGTGTACTCTTTCTTTTCTGATGGTGACAGGTAAACACTGATGTGAGTTTCTTTGACATTCTCTGTATCCCCCAAGTTAACGACCTCAGTTTCGTCCAAGTTAGACTTAGACCTATTTTCAAAATCCTCAACTTCTTTAACGACCTCTTCTGGTATATCATCCTCTTCTGAGTCTATATCCGTTTGTTGTGTTGTCTCGTTACAAGTCACAATCATTTGTTCATCATCAAGATAAGTAATAGTAATGTTTTGTAAATAAAGTAAATGAGAAAGAAAATAATAAGAGCGAGATATATATAAGAAACTGAAATGCTTTGATTAAATTTCATAACTGTTTGGAAACATCTGAGCTCTTTTTTCGAAATTAAAGAAAATACGGAAAGGAAATTGACTAGTAAAAAAGTAAAATGTGATGCATGGTGCTTTGTTTAGCCTTGCTACCCCGAAGCTTTCCGGGCCCTGGTGGTTTTGATGGACCAATTATTGAGGCGCCCCCCTCGATTCACAGCTTGTATGGAAGGGCCTTCCTCCCCATCCTCCTAAAAAATAACACAGTAGTCCATATCATCGTCCTCCAAAAATAGATTCTTCATTACTGCCAATGCTTCCTCTTTTTTTGACCCATATATGGTATCTGCCGGTTGGAAAGTCTGCTCCAGATGACGTATCGGATGTTCTAGCGCATATAGGGACTGCGCCATGGTGGCGACCAGTGGTTGAACTCTTCCCAAGTGTATTCATACACCCAAACCAAAGGTGGTGCCATGTTTCTTCAGCTTGATCGGTTTGGCAATTCCTTGGAGGTTTCTGCCAAGTCCCCTTTCCAGGCTCATATCCACAACAATTGAAGATACTCTCAATATTGTTATCCCACAATTTATCTTTGTCCATAGCGTTGACCCGCTCGATGTGATGGTAAGTTTCTCCACCTATTCTCCTCCTTTATCCAATCATTGGGATGGTCTGGCGACTTTATATGAGGTTGCTACCATCGTCATGAATAATCACCTCTTGGTGATTCCGTTCGAACTTCATCGCATGGTGCAGGGTTGATGCTATAGCTCCAGTGGCATGGATCCATGGTCGTCCCAACAACAAGTTGTAGGATGCTGGGACGTCTATCACTTGAAGTCAACATCGAACCAAGTTTGTCCCATTTGCAGGCATAAATTGATTTCCCCAATAATGGATCTTTGGGACCCATCGAAGGTTTTGACATTGATGGCCCCATCTTTGATCTCATGTAGTCTCTTCCGCAATGTTTTGAGGGTTATCAATGGACATATGTTGAGGCTGGATCCTCTGTCGATCAGGACTCTAGTAATGAAATAATCCTCGCATTGCACGGTGATGTGCAGTGCCTTGTTGTGACTCAGCCCTGGCAGCTCATCTTCGTGGAAGGTGATTTTGTGGCTCTCCATTACTTGTCCTACCATGTTTTCCATTTCCCATCCAGTTATGTTGCTTGGCACATATGCCTCTGTCAGTATCTTCATCAAGGCATTCTTGTGTGCGTCGGAGCTCTGCAGAAGAGCTAGGATGGAGATATGTGTCGGTGTTTTATTTAGTTGTTCAACGACTGAGTACTCTTTTGCCTGTATCTTCCTCCAAAGATCATCGGGCCCCGTTTCAATAGGCCATCCAGAGGCTTGCTTACTAGACTCAACTAGGTGTTCTGGGGTGTAAAATCTGTCGGTTCTGGCCATACCTTGTGCAATAATTGCTTATCCAAATTTGGTTTTCCCTTTCATTCTTGCTTCGGCTGTGTAATCCCATGGTATGGCATTTGAGTGGAACGGTGTTACGTCTGACATTGCTACTGGAATAGGCACCCTTGGAGGTAACACAACAACTTTAAATGGTACAGGTGCTTTTGGAACTCCAAACTCAACCTTAATTGGTCCAGGGACCTTCGCAGAAGAAGGTGCTTCAAACTCGAATGGTATAGACATGTTTACTTCATCGCCCTCGGAGGGTTGATTCTAGACAACAATTGGGTTAAGTGTAACTGTTGGTTTCTTTGTCTCATCACCCTCATCAATCAATCTTATTGACCCTTTGGGGTCCCAGTCATCTTCGATCTTGATCATTGAATGCCCCCACCCTTGTGGTCGGGCAGAGGGTTGTTTTGAACATTAGGAGCAGGCTCCTTTGCTATGATGATCTTATTGTCGATCAGGGTTTGGATCTTGTCCTTCAGTGAGGGACACTCGTCAATGGTATGCCCTTTCATGCCGGAATGATATGCACAGGTCTTGTTTGGGTTGACCCATTGGGAAAGGTTTTCTGGAGTTATGGCAGGGATAGGGGTGACGTAACCAGCAG
The DNA here is from genome assembly GCA_026770625.1 of Nicotiana glauca. Taxonomy (NCBI): domain Eukaryota; kingdom Viridiplantae; phylum Streptophyta; class Magnoliopsida; order Solanales; family Solanaceae; genus Nicotiana; species Nicotiana glauca. The sequence goes on along the minus strand of MU685850.1, from coordinate 4,943 downwards.
CTTTAAGTCTTTCATACAGCTGGTCAATTGGTTCGACAATGGCTGTGTATTGTCTGGGAGGTCTGCGGTCGAAATTCGGTCTAGGTCTAGGGAAATTTTGGCAAGTGGGAGGTGATTTGTAGTAAGAGGGTTGAGCATTGTAAGCTTGGTAGACAAGCGCAGGTTGAGAGTATCTGGGTGAAGTGGGCTGATATGTGGGAGGTGAAGACGCTTGATAAATGGGTGGTGGATTTTGGTAGGAGGGTGTGGGTACTTGGTAATTTGGGGTAGGCTGATATGTGTGAACACGTGATTTTTTCCCTGTACGAATTACTCCAAAAGAAATCCAAAATAAAATAATTATTTTGCTAGTTTGCAAATTGTTCTGAATTTTTGTGTTATTGTTTGCATCTGTTTGTGCATTTCTATTTGTTTGAATTTATATTAAATACAAAAATAAGTCACATTTACATCTTTTGGTTTAATTTTACAGTTAGAATTAATTAAGTAATTTGTTTTACAAAAATCACAAAAAATAGTGTACTTCGCATTTTATCGTTTAAAGGTCTAATTGCGTGATTTATTGATATTTAATTATGTGTGTTAATTGTAGTAAAAGTTAATACTTGTATTTTATAAGTTAATTTGATTTTATAATGCAATTTAGAATTTTGGGTTTTAATAAATTAGGAATTAAAAGAAAAGAAGAGAAATGAAAATCAAAGAGAAAACCGGATCAGGCCCACCCCAAATCAGCCCGAATTTCACCCCTTACCCGGCCCAAGGTGGTATGTCCCCATACCCAGCCAAACGACGCCATTTCAAGCCCCATTAATCCAGACATTTCACTCCAATTGATCGAACGGTCAAGACCATCCTTCACAACCCGACCTTTTACCCCTGAACCAAACCCGCCCTGTTACTACCCCAAACGACCACGTTTTGACCCCTCATCTAATCTAAACCGTTGAATTTATTTAATCCAACGGTCCAGATTAGTTACTTTAATTATAACATATCAAACCCCCAAAACCCCCTTTACCCGTTTCATTTCCAAACACCCCCTTCGTCTCTTTCAGAGACGAACCAAATGACCCCTGAACCCTAAACGCCGCCTCCATTCCCTTCGCCTGAAAACCCGACGGCACTGGCTCCGATGCCCGACGAACTTACACCCCTGAACCACCCTGATTCCCCCTCTCCAAAACCACACTTCGCTAACCTCGAAACACTCCAGGCCGGCTCGAATCTTCGATCAAAGGATCGAGCCAAATCCTAGCCTCCTCCAAACAGCCCCAAACTCATACCCTTTGATCTTCTGACCACCCTCATCCCTAAACCATCACCATCTTCCTTAGAATATCACTCCGACTCTTCGAATGGCAAATCACAGAAACTCGTGCCCTGAGTTTAAAATCCAACGAGCTGCGGGGGTCTTTGGACTAAATTTGACTTTAGTAATGTGTTTTCGTGTGATTAAGGTCCACTTCAGTCAAAAGAGAAGTCACAAGGAATTTTCGGTTTGGTCCGTTTGATTTCCAGGTATTGTTCAATCCCATTCTCTTTTCTTTTATCTTGTAGTTTTTCGTTTTAATCCTCCTCTCCTCTTGTTTCATTCCTGTTCTGTGTTAGTGTGGGATTTAGTCTGCTTGTATGCTAAAATTTTAAGGAGAAGGTCATCACATTTGTTCTGAATTGATTAGTCAGTTGAAATGCTCTGAAAATACTCGAATGTTTGTTTGTCACATGAACCTATTGTGACATTCCCTGAAAACGTGTTCTGAATTATTGAAGCCCTTGATTCTGTTTTAATAATATTTGATCCAACCTGAGTTTTAGTTTAAACTTCTGGTTAAGGTTTGTAATTTGAAATGGTTATAGCTGCAGTTTAATGTAGATTGCAGAGTTTACTTTGGGATTTGAAAACCTAAAAAAGTGGTTTTGTTTAAGTATTCTGCCAGTAAGAACTGGCGTACCCTTAAACTAATGCAATTGTTAGGAATCAAGTTAAAAACGATATGGGGAGATTGATTAAACAATACTGCCCATAACCATGGAATTTAATAATAGGATTGGACACCTAGTAGTGGAAATAAGAAAGAACATGAGCTCAATAATAAAAGGTAATGGATACATGTGCTAAAGGGATAAAAACAAGCTGGGAAAAGTGAACACTTTGAATTTAAAAGGGTCAATTCTAGTCTATAAAAGGGGGAGAGAATAGACACACAGGAGGACCAGTTTTAAGAAAAAGGAGGTTTAGAAAAGAAAGGAAGCAAAAAACTAAAACACAGTTTCATTGCCTTCGTTTTTTTTTGGATTTCTGAAGTTTTTCAATTACTGAAACATTTTCCTCACTCTCTCTCTGATTGAAAAGACTTGATCTTGGTTGAATTTCGAAAGTTTGGTTCAAGTGTTGAATATTGTTTCTGATTTTTGGGCATCACTTACTATTTCTGCCGATTTTAAATCTGGTTCAAAGCTGAATTTCCTTGTTTGCTTCTGAGCTGACTCTATTGCTGCTTCTGTCCTGCTGCTAATCCATCAATTTCTGTTTATTTTGAAATCCAGGTACATTTTCCTGTAACTTTATTGATTGGGGAATGGATTGGAGAAAAATAAATTAACCATGAGGAAATTGAAGCATGAAATTTATTTTAGTTTATTAGAATGACTCTGTTCATTCTTCTAAAGTTTTTCAATTACTCTATGTTTGTAGTTGATTTGTAATTAGTGTTGGAATCATTTTATGTGTTAGTTTTATTTCGCCCTTTCCTTGACTCCTTCAAGTGTTAAATGTGATAGGCCCATTAAACAATTGTAGAAGGTCTAACACATGGTAATATAGCCTAGTCTAACCCATAGTAGTTAAAAGTATTAAACAGTTTAAGATTCATCCGGTTAAAACATTTCACCATTTGTAGTAAGTGGACTGTATAATTATTATTGTTATAGGTTTATACTATTGTTTGAATTCCTGATTTAATTTTGCAATTGAAGAAGTAGTGTCAAAAATGGTCGTGAGCTTCAATAGCTACTCTCAGTTAGTTTGAGTAGTTATAACACGGGTCCAAATAGTTCAAATGGAAATTAGCATGTCGGTTTAATGTCTAGTCCTGAAATCGCGATTTTACTTGAGTACGTAATATCCTTTTAATTAACAATTCAAATAATGTTAGTAACCGATGTTAAGTTCTCAAATATTAGTGATTAATGATGGCCGTCTTTTTAATACATTTTTAACAAGTTTTGAAAGAATTTCAAGAATGGCTTTGTATTACACATAGTTAATTCCAATAGTCCAATTCATCTAATAAAGTCAAGTTTAAATTAAATCAAAATGGTAGTGGGTTTGTTAATTTTTAAAACGGCAAGTGGCGGATTTTAGGTTAGGTAGTGGGTTCAAACTAGAAGGTGTTTCCTTTTGTTTGGACCCGGACTTGAACTTGAAGCCTCAAACTTTTATTGTTAATTAATTAGGATTTCTTTATTTTTTAGAGACAAAAATAATTAGAAAAGTGATAGTTGTTTTAGGATATCTTTAAATAAATATCGGACGAGCCTCACCAAATAAAACGCACAAATCGCGGGGCCTTCATTATTTTTATATATTAAATACTTAGATTTCGAGACGGGCCGTTTAGCGAATTTCATGCCTTTTTCCCTAAAAATAATAATGTGTTAGATTCTTTAGGCGCGATTTTAATAATTTACCTCCCTAAACTCGGGTGCACATTTATGCGACCAAAATCCAAATATCAATGGAGTCGAAATGTGTCAACAACCGCGGGTGCATTGATTGCGGCGTGGTTCGAGACAAGTTTTCACGACGTTGCAATTTTATTAAAAATAATAATAAAAGCGGTTTAAAGTTAATAAAAGCACATAAGTTGTAACATGTATTAAAATCAGGTAGTTAACCATTACAACAATTTAAGTGACCATGCTAGAACCACAGGATCCGGGGGTGCCTAACACCTTCCCTCGGGTCAACAGAATTCCTTGCTTAGAATTTCGGGTTCGCAGACTTCACTTGGAAAGTCAAAAATTTCATCGATTTGGGATTCAAGATAAACCGGTGACTTGGGACACCAAAAGCCAAACCTATCCCCAGTGGCGACTCTAAATAAATAAATAATTCCAATTCGATTAATGTCACTTAAAATGGAAAAACTCCCTTATGCGTCTCTCCCTCGGGGTGGGCGCGCAAAAAGGAGGTGTGACAGCTTTGGCGACTCTGCTGGGGACAAGAACCCAGAACGTTTTATTCAGGGTTCAGAATTCTAGCTTATATAAATTGTTGTATTTTGTTATATCTGATTTTCCTACATGTTCCATGCTTAATGTGCCTAATGTTTACCGCTTTGATATTATCTGAATTGTATATAAACTGTGCCGAAACCCTTCTCTTCTCACCTCCGGGGATGTGCTTACTGGTTGAGACTCCCTATTCTGTTAGTGTCAATACCTTAAAATAAGAAAGAGGCCGAACAAGTTACTATGCCGGATGACCTTTTGGTTCCCGGTACGTAACCCCCTCCTCGACTCGAGTTGTCCGCTCGGGTACACAGTCTAGAACATATACCCAGGTTTGAACTTCGAATAACTTGAATTCATGCTGGATCCCTAGTTGGAACGCTTATCTGCATCACGTGCATTTTGACTTAGGGGACTCAACACAGGGGTTGGGTCCGTCTAGGACAGGTAACCGGATATGAAAAGACCACCATGATGCATTTTGCATGTTGCATTTAATTGTCTCGGGCCCGCATGCTGACCGGCTTTTGAACATTGAGAATTTTGTAAAATTGAGAAAAAGAGAAAAGGAGAGAAAAAGCAGTGTATGCTCTGCCGAATTTTCGAAAAAAAAATGAAAAAAATGGAAATGTTTGTGAGCACGTGATTTTTACCCCAAGTAAAGAATTCCAAAAAATTAAAAATAAATAAAAGGGAATTAATTAGGA
>MU685846.1:6471-18832 GCA_026770625.1 Nicotiana glauca | reverse complement strand
TGGAAAAACTCTTTTTACGCTTATATATATATCCCTTTCGCCGGGGTGTAAGCACCAAAAAAAAGAGGTGTGACATCAGTCAGTACTGAAATTTATTCTTCCATATCAAGATAAGGTTGAGTCAAGTTTGCTTCGAACTAGCAAGGGTCATTCATTGGGGAAAATGTATTGCCCATTGGTACTTTTTGTTTGTGCTGATGTTATCAATAGATACTATGTATGATTTCTTTGCTTATCTTCAATTGCATGTTTGTACTTGGCATTGTTAAAGTTTGGTATGATGAAGGTATTTTATTCTGCTACCCAAACACTTTTATCTTTTGCTACCCCTTTTGAGCCTTAATTTATTTTATTTCATACCCTTATTTTGGATTCAGAAGTAGAGTTAGGAACTAGAAAAGAAAAAGAAAAAGAGAAAAATAAGGAAAACGAAAAGAAAAGAGAAAAAGAAGAGAAGGAAAAGAAAAGAAAAGAAAAAATGGAGGAAAAATAAAGAATTATAAAAAGAAAAAGAAAAAGAAAGAAAAGGAAAAGAAAAACAACAAAATAAACCAACTTTGTGTTGGAACTACGTTCGACCTGATTCCTTTTAAGGATATGTAGGAAGCCTTACTCTGAGGTTCAGTCCCATCAAAGCAAAAATAAAAAAATAAAAATAAAATACCCTGACTCCAAGAAACTGGGGCAGAAGTTTTAATTTGGCCAAAAGATCTGATTTCAAAAGTTGTAATTTTGAACCCTTTCATCTTAAATTATTTTGAGCCTTCATGCCACCGTTGCTTACCCAACCCTGTCCAAAAGCCTACATTACGGACCAAAGAAAGACCTTCCGACCAATCTTTGAGAATGCCAAATCAAGTGTGTGGTGAAAGTATGTTTTTCCTGCATCATGGGTAATACATTTTTTCTCAGCACAAAGAGAGAAAATGATAAAATTAGAGAGTCTTATCGGTGAAAACCCTCACGGGCACCATAAAGACGACGGTGAGTTGAGAAAAAGAGCAAAATGAGAGAGGCTTGATGGTGAAAATCCTTCAGGGCACTGCAAGTTGACTGAGAATTGTGGATCAAATAGGACAATTAGAGCGCCGAAGCCAAGTTTCACAACTTAGAGGCATAACAAGAGTTGAAGATTAGACTCTCTTGACAGATCAGGCCGTTTAATCCAAAATACATGTCATGGTGAGTGAAGATGGACTTCAAATCGGATTATTTTCTACTTTGTTCTTTTTCCTACGTAAAAATGTTTTCTTGTTAGATACCATCTATTCTCGTTTTTTTCCTTTATTTTGTTCTTGTTTTGTTTGAGTCCCTTTTGAGTCTGTTTTTGTCGAATCAAGTGAGAAATGACTTCAAAATTAGCTACCAGCTTTTTAATCACAAAGCCGAGTCTAGAAAGCACATCAAAATGGCATAAGACACAAGAGAATAGTCTGTGCACTGAGTCGGAGATAGTAGATGTTATTTGGGATTGATGTAAAATGCAAAGATTTGGTGAATGTTAGAACACGAGTGAGATGCATCGGGCATAAGGTATTGGACTTGGATGAATCGGGAATATTTATTGTGATAAGGGTTGTCCATAAAAGAGGTCGGCCGATAACAAGCACCGTCTTCCAAGTTGAAGCCCAAATTGATCGTGACAAGTGCAAGAGAAATCGCCCTCGTAATAAAGGACACAAACTAACCACCATGTTTTAAACTCACAAATTTTCTTTGTCTGAAACAGGGATGAAGGCTATGTTCATATCAAAGCTCGAATTTTTGAAGTTTAATGCCCCAATTCTGCTTACGCAAAGGGTATTGGAAAGATCACACATCACCCCTAGGAGACGCACTTCCTAGTCGAGGTCTTTCAGGATATACTTTTAGGAGACGCACTTCCTAGTTTGGGTTTTTCAGGATATACTTTTAGGATACGCACTTCCTAAATTAAGATTTTACCCCTAGGAGATGCATTTCCTAGTTTTGGATCATTTAAGTTCATTCCTAGGAGACACACTTCCTAGTTTGAGTCATTGAAGTTTCACCCCTAGGAGACACTCTTCCTTGTCTGTGTCTTTCAGGAAATACTTTTAGGGGACACACTTCCTAAATTGAGATTTTACCTCTATGAGAAGCACTTCCTAGTTTTGGTTCATTTAAGTTTCACCCCTAGGATACGCACTTCCTAGTTTGAGTCATTCAAGTTTTACCACTAGGAGACGTACTTCCTAGTTTGGTTCATTCAAGTTTTATCCCTAGGAGACGCACTTCCTAGTTTGACTCATTCGAGTTTTATCCTTAGGAGACGCACTTCCTAGTTTGGTTCTTTCAAGTTTCATCCCTCGGAGATGCATTTCGTAGTTTGAGTCATTCGAGTTTTATCCTTACGATACACACTTCCTAGTTTGGTTCGTTCAAGTTTCATCCCTATGAGACACACTTCCTAGTTTGAGTCGTTTGAGTTCATCCCTAGGAGATGCACATCCTAGTCGAGTCTTTAGTTTTACTCTCATCATTTCATCAATAGAATAGGTGATTTACAGTTTTGCTAACAACTCACAAATCTTCCTAGTGCAAACTAGGGCAGAAAATTTTATTTGTTTTGTTGTTTTGATTGCAGGCACCCACCTGGAGAACGAGGAAATTCTTTTCAGAGTTACTTCAAATTTCAAGTCAGTAGCAGGCGCCCACCTGAAGAACGAGGAAAGTCATTTCAGAATTCAATTCAAGTTAGAAATAGCAGAAGCTCGCCTCAAGAATGCGAGTCAACAGTTCGAGATGACCAAAAGAAGAAGTCTCAATCCAGAACGAAAAAAAGAAGAAGAAGTAAATCCAAATGCAGAAGCAGATGAAAGATGTGAACTGCTCAAGACATGGCTGAAGTCACGAGCACTACATGTCCGCTCATGACCCGAAGAAGTCATGGAAGAATGAATCTGCACCTGCAGCTAGCAAGCATCAAGGTTCAAATTAAAAGTCTGCATGAAAAACCATTCAAGACTCAAGATCAAGCTTCAGTAGACTTATAGATAGGAATCTTGTAACTCATAGCTGATAGGTTTGATTAGTTCTTTTAGATTTTGATTTTTCATTTTTGATGTAATGACAGGAGCCGCAGACCGAATCTCGACGGCACTTCACTCGATTCTCCACCTCAGAATCCTTCTCTATCTTTCTTACTTCTGAACTACACATGACCTGATTTCTTTATAGCCAAGGATATGTAGGCAGCTCAGATACCAGGGCTCGATCAAACTCTCCTTTCTTTTAGTTTTTGGTCTCACTAAATAAAGGTCGAGTCAAAAAAAACTTGTCTTGTCGTTCTTTTTCTGAAAACTCTTCGTATTTTTAGTCGAAGTGGGGCAGCTGTAGACATGTAATTTTTGACCCTCCTCGAGATTTTACACATTGTAGCATTTAAATATTTAGTTTAGGTCTAATATCGCTATTTTAACTGTTTTACTCTTTTACTTTATTTTATCATAAAAATAAAAACTATAAAAATATTCTCTCATATTTGGCTAATTGATATTTTATCTAGTTACTTTTAGTTTATCTACCTTTCACGTATATATATATATATATATATATATATATATATATATATATATATATATATATATTTGGTAGGAATAATATTTTAATTTTGCGATAATTTTAATCTAATTCTATTTTTATTTTTAGTATGATATTTGAAAAATATCAAAAATAGTTTCATATTTTATATATAGTTTAGTTTAATTAATTATATTAATTTTTGCATTATGTAGTATATTTATCTTATATTAAAAGGGATTTATCTAAAGTTTGGACATTTGTTTTAGCCCAATTTTAAGGCCCAAATCTGAAGCCCTACCTCAAATAACCCCTTACCCACCCATTTTCCCACAAGACCCGCGACCCAACACCATTTGGCCTACCCCACTCCCTCCTTAAATCCTAGCCATTTATCCCATCTAATCCAATGGCCCCTATTCCCCCAGCCCTCCATGTAAAACCTTATTTGAACGAAACCCTACCCCTATAGAAGCAAGTCCAAACGGCGCCCTTCCTCTGTTTCTCTCCGTCCGCCATTACAACACCCCAAACCCACAAGAAAATTCCCCCACGCGCTCGTGGTCCCCTACTCCTCGTCTCTTTCCTCCATGTGGCCTAACAAGTAACGAATTTCGTACAAATCGAATCTTACTCATTCTCTCTCACACGCTCATCTCACCCGAAAATTAATTTGAAGATGAGATTAGGATGAATGAGAGGCGTAGGATTGAGCCTCATTCAATATACTCCCTCCATTTGTCCTTTACTTGTGATTAAAGATGAATTTTTGGATTTTCTAGAAAGAAAAAAAGAATTTTCATGACTTGGAGGGGAGGTATAGAAGCTTCTGGAGCTTATATATATTTGGGGTTCGTTTCTTCAGGGGACGAGAAAAAACTGAGAGGCTTTTAGAGACAGAAAAATCGGCGGAGAGATTGAAAAAAAAGTAAAATTAGGGTTCTTCTTTAGTGTTCAGTTACATATTTTCATTTCTTCAGAGAAATTAGGAAACTTCTTGAGTTTTTATTTTTTATTTTCCTTTTACTTCATAAAATCAGAAAACTAAAACAAAAAAGGGGAGATTTCAGTTCTTCTCCTCTTCGATTTTGGTTTCAAAAATGGGTTTCATTTGAGGTTTGAGACGCTATGGATGTGAAGCTGTCATTCAAGGTTTAAGTTCGCGATTTCTATTCGAATGTGTTGCTGATTTCTTGGATTAATTTCCGGAATCAAAGGCTTTGTACTTGCATCATTCCAAGCAGAATTAATCGAATTTTTCTTGCACAAATCAGGTTCATCTTCTTACACTCTCTTCTGTTTGGGTGTTGATCATAATATGATAACAGCCTAGGATTAATTATTATGATGAATGGTTGAGAGTGGGTTTAATTTGGGTTGTTTAAGGACTGATTCAAATGATTTACCCTATATGCTTTGGATGTTTTAGCATTCCTTATGTGTTAAAGTATAGCTTTTCTTTAATGAATGATGGCTTATGCGTTAGAATATAAATGACTTGTTTAGCTCCCTGATTGTTAAATAATGCATGAATCAACGATGCATTTGGTCATAAATCCTTGGCTATCATTCTCTGAGTTTTGAGTTTAATCAAAAATAATAGAATCAGGTTGTGTTGGTTAAAGCTTAGTTGCAAATTAATCTTACCGCCTAAGTTTGTTGGCATTTCGCTCCTCACTGCTGTGTTTTTGCATCGATTCAGATTGGTATTTATCTACAAATGAAAGACAATATTAAGCAGTGGTGTACTTGATGCATATTTGATCTTTCCAGTTGTGTGGTCGAGTTTATGTGCCAATTGAATTTTAAACTTGTTCTTTAGTGTTCACTGATTGTTGTCAATCCGGTCGGTTCGTTTTGGTGGTTAGAATTGTTACAACTCCTTGCTAATCTTTAGTCAGGTGTTATTTGAAACTAGTTAGTCAAGTAAACCATATATTCTGGCTAGTTTGTCTAAAAAATTCTTTGATATTCTTGGGTAATGCTAGTGTTGCCGAGAAACTTGCCTCATCAAATTGGAATGCACATGAACTTGGTTTAATTTTGAAATCTTATCATAGTTTGATCCACCATTTTTCCTTATTCTTCTAGAATTCTTTTGTGTTCCTGATGCTTGGGTAGAAATTTTTGAATGGTTGTTGGGCCGTGGGAATGGGAGAAGGCTAACCCATTAGAGATTAAATCTACTTGCATGCTTTAGGTATCGGGCTCGGCCTAATAAAAATAAAAAGCGAAAAGCAAAACATGAGCATGATTTAGAATTTTCTTTTACCTTATTTAGTTTCCTTTCATTTGTTTATTTAATTACATTGTCCGCTAGGAGCTTGTTTAGGCCGACCACACTCGGGTAGGCAAACTTTAGTTTTTCTTCCTTTTTATTTGAGGTAAGAGGTCGTCCCTTAGTTCATATTCAGGGGAATGCCCCGTAGACACTGTAAATGTTTTATCCGGGGAATGCCCCGAAGTATTTGTATTTGGAGACCGAAAGTAGCACTCAGTAGTATTAGTATTTTAATTTTAATTTTAATTCTTCTTTTATTAGGTGGGGACTACCTCGAGCCTCCCGTGTGTTTATTTTTCTTTTTTGTGTTTGTTTTTACCTTAAATTGAATATTTTAAAATCCAACTAGATCAAGTACGCGATCTTTATTTTCACGGGACTCGGAGAATGCCTAACACCTTCTCCCCGAGTCAAATGAACCTCCTTGTCCACCGAAATCAAATTTCAGGTGGCGAATCTGAAAAGTCCTTTTGAACACAATTCCTTGCCACTTTTCATGATTGAAAACCCTTTTGAGTTTCAAATCAATTTATCTATTTAAATAGGGTTAAGTAAGGTGGAAAAAGGGGTGTGATAGTGTGTAGTCATCCTACCACAAAACCCATATGCTACTCTGTCACTCTCCCACTTTGGTTAAACTCACTCATTTAAGCAATTATTTGACTCCTGTTTCTCACTCTTGGCCTTCTAGAAGTGTATCCACCGCAAGACACCTCCCACATGTCCTTCCTCATCCTTCGCTGCCCAGTTGTTGCCTTAAGTCAAAATCCATCTCTGTAGCATTTGAACCAATAGATATCTACTTACTTTAGACCTTTCCGAAAATCATCTTTCTCGAGCCGTCAACATTAGAAATACCCATTTGATCCTGAAATAGCTACACTCCGTTGTCTCTAACAACCGATTCTCCGGCACCATCCCACGCTACTCTTCCCCGAAGGCAAATTGATGAAGGCCATAACACTGGCGAACTTAACACATTCAATCAAGGGTAACAACACCACATTACAGATGAAAATTCTGCCACGCTCGAAAATACCAAGTCTTGTTACTCCATCAACCCAAATCTGAACATTCTTAGTCCGATTGTCTTTCTTCCGCTAGAAGTAAAATACTAAATCTCTGAATTATGCATTGGGTAAAACCTCCTTTCAAGTCATTCACTATCCCGATGCATAGACAAGCTTCCTACTATTACACAACACTATGAGATAGCAGCACATGAATTGTCATAACAATCAATGTCAAATCTCAAAACAGTAGGTAGTACTGATACTAAGCTGAAAAACCAGAACGACCTTCCACAAGGCGACGACAATAGCCCAATCAATTACGCAGGGAGAAGCATCCTGCACCACATCTTTAGTACCATTGCAATTACTCAAATTCCCGATTTATAACAAGCACTTCTCGTCGCATAAGATTGAATAGGAAAGAGACAAAGGCATAAGCCACAAAGAATCACATCGCACGATGAGGAATCAAGAAGGGAAGTGCTCCTAACAACCCTATAGCTTCTCGAAGATAAGTACAGACGTCTCTGTGCCAATCCGCAAGACTCTACTAGACTTGCTCATGACTTGTGATACCTAAGTGAACCTAGTGCTCTGATACCATATTGTGACGACCCAAAATCCATTAAAGGTCGTGATGTCACCGGACACCACTATCATGCAAGCCATTTAGTTCTCATTTTAATACTTTTAAAATCATAATTTCCTTCAACTAAATAGTAGAAAATAAAAATTTTAGAGCGAATAATAAGATTTTTAACAATCACATTACTGAATAACTCATAATCACCCCAGAACCCGGTGTCACAAGCGCATGAGCATCAACTAGGGAATAAAATGAAATATAGCATCTATCCGAAATACAAATAGGACAGGAAAGAAAAATGTAAATACTCTGAAGGAGACTCTGATGGCTGTGGATCGTAATATAGAATGCAATTCACCAAAGTCCCCGCATTAACCACACCGCTGTGCCCATAAAGCCACTAAATATATATGTGCCCGCACAATAAAATGTGCTGCATATGTAGTATGAGTACGTAAACAATACATACCCAGTAAGTATCCAGTCTAACCTCGAAGAAGTAGTGACGAGGGGTCGACTCCGACACTTACTATAGGATATAAATAAATTGCCAATGATATAATCTTATATGGATTATATAGAACGGCTGTAAGCTCAATATTATGAAGTAGTAAGCAATTCTTTTATAATTAACAAATCTCCAAGTTTATTTCTCATCATTTAATAATTTATCTCGGGTCAATGAGGCAATGATATTTATTATAAATTCCAAACAACCAATTCAATCATGCGCAAGTCATGCCGAGGTTGCACAGCCCGATCCAACATATAAATAATAATTGTGCACTGTCGATGGTCGAACTACGCGAACCATAGATGCATTTATTTAATCTGTCGAGGCGTTCGGCCCGCTCCACAAAAAGATAAGCACATTCAAATAACCAAATCAAGAATTTATTAAGGGACAATTATTTAAGGAAATGCCAATTCTCATTTAATGGCCAAGAAAACGAATTTTATTCTTTTAAAATTCCTTTACCAAGTTCAATGTGATTTAAGTAATCAAATTAACAAGAAGGTTGCAAACATCGCAAGTATATCATGATTTGCGTCCTGGATTACCCAGACTTAGCATAATAGTAGCTACGCGCGGACTCTCGTCTCCCCGTGCGTACGTAGCCCCCACAAATAGAAGCACATATTGAATTATTTCGTCTATGGAGTTAATTTCCTCTTACAATATTAGAAAGGAGACTTAACTTACTCTGAAATCCCATAACCGGCTCCCAAGCCCTTCCTACAACTAAAATTGATGCCTAACGCTCTAAAACTAATCTATAAATGAGCAATTACATAAATATATATTCTAATACTCATTATAATCCTATTCACAATAATTTCTAACTCCGTTCGAAAAGTCGATAAAAATCTCTCTCGGGACAACGTGCCCTGATTCTGAAAAGTTTCGAAGATAAACTTTACCCATAATCCCACGAGCTCAAATATATAATTTATTTCCAATTTCATGGCCAAATTCGTATTCAAAACCCAAAAATATCAATTTCTAGGTTTTTCTTCGAAATCCCAATTTTCTACAAATTTTCCTTTAGATTCTCATGAATTTTGATGTTAAATCTATGCTATAATCACAAAATATAATTGAAAATTGGTTAGAGGCACTTACCCAATAATTTGATACGAAATTCCTCTCTCAAAATCTCCCACTCTCGGAACTAGGGTTCAAAATATGATAAAATGAAGCAAAAATTCGAATAACACAACTGAAAACAAGTTGCATATGTCGCATTTGCGATCCAAAGTTCGCAATTGCGAACCCTCGCAAAAACGAAGAAGCCTTCGCAATTGCGAACAAGAACAAGGCTGGAAAAGGACGCATTTGCGACAAAAAGTTCGCAATTGCAAACCGGGTGTCACAATTGCGATAGAGATGTTCGCAATTGCGATCAGAAACCAACAGTTTTTCCCGACACGAAAATGGGCAAAACTTTCTCATACGATGTCAAAATTCAACGATTCCTTTTGCTATGGCTCAGTAATTACGATACAGATCTAATGGTTCAATCCAATCACAAATCAAAGGTAATATTTTCTCAATATGGTTCCCTTTATGTCCAAAGAAACGATGTTGAGATATCAAATAAGAGCGCGATACAACCCGAAACACACCCGAGGCCCCGGGACCCTATGGGAGCGGCCCTTTTCTCCCACTCAAACTTTCTTATAAAGGACCCAAGAAAGGCATTACAACTTCCAAGAATTTTCATAACATAACACGAACATGCTCGAGGCCTCAAATCATACCAAGTAACATTAAAACTACTAATTGCGCATCGTTTCAAGGCTAATGAACTATTGAACTTCTAACTTCCACATACGATGCCAAAACTTACAATCACGTTCTATTGACCTCAAATTTTGCACACAAGTCACATTTAACATTACAGACCTACTCCAACTTTCAAAATCAGAATCCGACCCCGATATCAAAAAGTCCACTTCCGGTCAAACTTTTCAAAAAGTTTTGAATTTCTAACTTTCGCCAAATGACCCCAAAATGAGCTACGGACCACCGACTCCACTTCCGGATGCGCTCCCAATACCAGAATTACCATACGGAGCTATTCCCAGAATCGGAATTCCAAAAAGACATCAATAACATTGGAATGCACTTCTACCCATATTTATGAAATTCTTGCACAATGCCAACTTCCACAATAGGCGCCGAAACGCTCCCGGGTCATCCAAAATCTGATACGGACATACGTCCAAGTCCAAAATCTTCATACGAACCTGTTAGAACTTTTAAATTCCGATTTCGAGGTCGTTTACTCAAAAATCCAACGTTAGTCAATTCTTCCAACTTAAAGCTTCCGAAATAAGAATTTTCTTTCCAAATCAACTCTAAACTTCTGAAATTCTAATTCCGACCACACATACAAGTAATAATACTTGAAGTGAATCTACTCATGGGCTCAAACTGTTGAACAACACGCTAGAGCTCAAAACGACCGATCTGATCGTTACAGTGCAATGGATTAGAAGTTGTAAGAGATTAGTTTAAACTTCAGATCAGTATATTTGATGTTTTTGAAAGTTCAAACTTTTAATGTTGATTTGAAAGCGATTAAATTATAAATTTTGATTATGTTTGCTAAAGGAAACTCAGGCGTAAAAGAAAGAGGATGTGCTAGTTTGATGGAGAATATAAAAATTTGAGAAATCTGATGAATATCCATTATGCATCCTTTGATCCTTACTTTGGAAAATCTTACTTTTAATTTATTCGTGCTTGTTATTGACGTACGTTTCGAAACTCGATAAACAATAAACATACAAATATTCTTTCCGTATAGCTTATACACGATTGATAAAGGTTTTGACAATTAAAAATGGATGGTGTTTATAATCAGACCCAACGGTTGCAATACTTGAGAAGATTAAGGCTACTATTGATTTTTTATTTGTTATCCTAATGTCCCGTATGCAATGTTGTTCGGAAATCCCTTTGTAACTTCCCGGACGATCAATTTTCCAAATAAAATGCAAGAAATGTAAATCTTGTGGTAGAGTTTTATATGACACAAAAAAGAAAAAAGTATAATGTCACATGTGAAATTTTGATAAAACTAGAAGACTAAAAGCGACCTTTGCAACGTATTAATCAAGTCCTTAAAAATAATTCATAATGTAGGTCCATCTATGAGCGCACTAGTGTTTGTGTTACCTTCCAAATAGAAAATTGAGTGTTCTGGCAGTTGTAGGTTTTATATAACAGAGAAAATAGTGCAAGTAAAAACACAAGCGCTATAAACATAGAATACATTTAGTCTCTGAGGGGTCGTGTGGTTGGGAAAAAATTCATCTTATGATTATTATCTCTCGGGATTAGTTATCCTAAGATTAGTTATTCCACTCTCCCATAGGGATAAAAAAATACTACAATTTCAGGGTAACTAATTCCGGGATTAGTTATACTATGATTTTATACCAACCAAACATGAGATAAGCTCATCTCAAATTTAATCCCGGGATTACTTATCCCTTATACCTCGTACCAAACAAATCCTAAGGGGTCGTTTTGTGATGGATAAGAAAAATAATTTTGGGATGAAAATATGTACTATTTAGTTACTAATCATGTGATAAGTTATTCCATAATTAAAAATAGTATCGCGATAACTTACACATGCCAGATGATGGAATAGTAATCCCAGGATAAAGTACTAAAATTGACAATCTCAGAATTAATACAACATACCAAACAGTTAATAAAAAATACTACCAGTATAACTAATCCCGACATAACTAACGCCGGCATAATTTGTCTCCAAACCAAACGACCCCTAAGAGTATAATCCGATCTTCTAGTAGTTCACAAGATCGTGATACATATGACCAAAGATTGATATAGAATTGACATTTAAATCAAATGCTAATTGGAATTGCAATACTATTTTTGGGTGTGTTTAGGTCAACTTGTTTACTCGTCTCTTAACTTAACTCAGTTGCGTAAAGTTAATAATTACAAAATGTTTCGTCTCAAAGGGCATTTGATTGTGAAACCCTACTATAAGAAAACATTATATTCTAAAATTAAATCTTAATAAGACTTCAACCATATTCTTTAGAATTTGACACATTATCCTCTCAATTACTTTATTACTTTATGGGCTGCAACTACAAATCTCGTACAGTCAAGTCATGACTCATGAGTGCAGAATTTCTCAATTTATGATATTGAGAAATATCAAATAAGAAATGAAAATTTGATCTCCTATAGCAAAGGTATAAATCCTATTTATTATAAATTAAAATTATTTTAAAATATTATTTTCTATACATACCTTTTATATTTATAGCAAAATAAGTATGTCACGACCCCAATTCCCGTCGTGATGGCGCCCAACACAATTGCTAGGCAAGCCCGACCAATTAACGCTCACAACTCAATCACACCACCCATTTCCAATTTATAGCATT